>JANRGW010047293.1:1504-30014 GCA_024733675.1 Psilopsiagon aymara
TGCATGCTTAAAGGTACTTCTGCATTTCCAAATGTCTAGATTATCTAAGTCAAGCTGACAAGAACACTTACTGGATGTATTTTCCTCTTTAGGTAGTGCTCAACCCACAGCCATGGGGTCAGGTAATATTTTCTTATTAAAAGCATTTTGATTTAGGCTTGCATGGCTCCAAGACATATTCTTTTTATGTGCATTCTAATTGTTCTGCTTCTGTAAAACTTTACATAAAACATGAAAAAAGACATTTTTTTTCACCTATTCTGTTGCAATTGCTGCTTGCTTTGGCAACACATCTAGTCATAGAGGGCACCTCCTTCTGGCAGTCATTCTTGGCAGAAATACATGGCTTGCTTGCCTACTTGCTACTATGCACAGGCTTGTGCCTCCTGCCTGCTTCTCATGTATATTGTTGAAGGGGTTCAAGAGAGAATTCACTGGAGCCCCAAAATAATCTAAATTTGGAAAATAAGCAATCTCTTCTATTTAATCTGCTTCTTTCCTTACCTTACTCCCACATTTTTATTTATTTTTTTTTTCTCACACCTTTTTATTAAAAAATGTCCCTTTTCTTGTATGCTTCTCTCTTTTCACCTTACTGGAGGAATACCATATTTTCAAGAAGGCAAATTCTCTTGAAGAGAAAGTAGGATAAAAATATACTGCAATAAGGAACCATGGGAGCAAGGCCAAAGTGGATTGGACTATTCTTTCAAATGAAATCTATCTTGGGATATGCTGAGCTTTTCGAGAGGACTGAGCTTTCTTTTCCATTTTGTAAATGGGACTAACCTGTCTAAAGTAGTGTGTCTTCATTCCAATGAAAAGGACTACATTAGAATCATAGAATCACATTAGAATCTATAAATGGTAGATAACTTGCTATTTCCACTGGTTTCAAGGGAGTTAGAGACATACTTCAGAAGAGGTAAGTGGCCTGCTGTTTTTATTCTTGGCATTGTCAGAGCTAGGAATAACTCATCCTAACTCTTATGGGCAAAGCTAAATTTACAGAACTGAAATTTGGAACATTTGGTTTTTATCTTCTGTACAAAACTAGAATCTTTAAGTCATCCAGCATATAGAAAGAGTGAGGTGTATTGGCCCTCACAATGTCATTCTTACAAGGCTCATTTCAAATTATAGCAACAGAACAAACTATTTTTGCTTTTTTTTTTGCTATTTATAGCCACACTGTTCAAGTGGAATCTGGTTCTCACCAACCTTTCCATCCCTACCCCACCCTTATATATGAATTCAAAGTTTGTATTGGACAACAACAGTTCAAAAAGCCAGTACCAAAATTATGGGGTGGGTATATGTATTTCATTCATATCTCGATAATGTCCTAACACAGAGAAGCAAACATGGATTCTGCTTGCTTGCAGCTAGTCATACCCAGTTTTGCCATGAATTTGGATCAGATTTGGATAGCTTCAGGTTAGTTCACATGCAGCCTGGCTGATTTCAGTCAGAAGCCAGCACACTTAGTGTGTGCTAGTGTCTAAGGAAAGAGTAAGACAAAGTTGACCTCCTATCACAGGTTAGAAATAGCACATATTCACTAGAATTGCTCTGACAAGTGTTTAACCATAATTGCTCCCTCCTTTCTCTCTTCAGTACAAGGTTTCAACTAAATTTATTTCACATGGAACTAGGCTGGCTTTGCCCAGAATTACTCCTGATTTAAGTGGCAATCACTTCAGGTCTAGTCCTGAGACTATAAAAGTGAATCGAATTTACTTACTGAGACCTTGATTCAGGCTTCATCCACATTGAACCCTGCTAGCCACCACAAGCATTAATTTCCTCCATCTGTGTACTGTCACAGGAAACCCTGAGGGCAAACATTTTCCTTTTCTGTGTTGATAAGAGTGAGCTTTGCATACCAGGGGAGGGCAGAGAGGGACACTAAGTATATGTAATCTTTCGTGTTGTACGCCAGATTTTATGTCCCTTAGTCAAACAGGGATTTCATTTAAGCAACTGCTAATCTTGTCTGTCTGAGAAAACAAAGAATGTAGTTGTCATTAACTTAATCTGACTCTATATAGACCAATAAAACTACATGGCTTAACATCTTTGATAGTGCTATCATTAGACACTGTATATTTAATTACTCAGTGACAAAAGCTTCAAGCATTAGCTGCTGGTAATTGCACTGTCCCACGAACATGGAGTACGAGACACAGTCATACTGTGCTAGCCACACCTTCCCTCTCTATTACATGGGTTTACATGCAATGGAACAGTAGAAAAGGAATTTTGTCCTCCAAAGATACTTCCCTTGGCATCACACTTCAGCCAGCAGTGTTTATCTGGGGTAAGGCTTACAATACAAATGCAGCTTCAATAAAGAATAAGGGACACAAAGCTTACCTGGTTGAGCCCTGGTACTGCAGAGCATCCTCTAATGCCCCTTCAGAAGCCAGAGGAGGGATAGGTGAGAGTTCCCAGCAGCTCTCCCATCTGAGATCAACAACTCCGAAAACCTCTCACAGCTTTCTCGTTCGCAAAAGAGAGAGGACAAACATTTACCTAACCCGGTCTGATATTTTCATAATCCCCACCCATTCGTCCCAAAAAGAAACCTGTTTTTCAAATACATTTTATATACCCTGTGTCACATGTTTTCAAAAATAAATGTGTTCAGGAAGTTTTGTATTGATGATTATTTCCTTAAAGCAATATGGGAAGTTGACATGGCACAGATTTTAGGGCCAGCAATACCTCTTGCTGTCCTGTGAAGCCACAAGCCAACCTATCTGTGGGCAGTTTTATACATGAATGGCAAACACTCTGGGCAATCCTGTGGGGTAAGGCAGACACAGGTTGTTGTGCCAACAACATCCAAAACTGCCTTAAAGTGGCCAATCCATGCCATCTTCTACAGGTATGAAGGTCCATATGTCTGCAAGAAGCCAGCCTGCACAATTGTCAGTCAGGTGCCTGGGAATGGTGATGACCACAGTGTTCATCAGTTCACTAAAAATTCCTGGTACTTTAGCGACTCGTGGAAATGGCACAAAGTGCTCTCAAACATCAATTCCAAGAACAAACAATCCTTTAAAAACCACAGGTCCACTAAGCAAAACAAAGTCAGCACTTGAAGGCTAATGAAAATAATGCAGCCAAAGCTGCTCTCATCACACTTGAAAAGAAAATAAACAGCCTGAAAAACAACAAATACAACCTGTAAAGCTACATGAAATAGCCAGATCATGAAACTGTAGTGAAGTATGTCAACTAAGCTAGTATCAAGACAAGGCAAAGCAAGAGCAAATCAAAACCTAGGAATTTAATCTGGAGCTCTGTAAGAGCTTCTGGAGGGGAACTATGTATCATGCATGAATACACATAAATAACACATGCTTTCATTGACTGTAATTTCTTCCTCCCAATATTCTGCACTTTTTGGCTTCTCATCTTGTCAATGAGGAAGTCCAAAACACAGAGTACTGATTTCACGTGTAACTTCAGTCCTCCATTCATTTTCCCTCCTCGCTTATGCTTGAGGATGGATGTAAAAAAGCAGGAAATAAGCACAACAAAATCACACTGAGCTCCATCAAACTCCTGGTGTAGAGCACTAACTAGTTTGCACTATCACATGGCATTTTAGCAAAGCTAAACAAATCTGAACAACACTAGTTTGACATTGCTACAAGATGCCCAGCAGAGCCTGCAGGGATGTCTCTAAACACAAAGCGCTGTTGCTTGATGCTCATAAAGCAAATTTACCTTCACAAAATTATGTTATTTTCCCTAGTGAAATCCCAGCTTGATTAAGTGGGAGAACCCAGCCTAGATTAGCAATGTATCTGCACTTGTCCTCCCTTTATTTTCAGAGCATTAAGTGCACCATTGTACTAGAGAGGTGAGGCCAGAAGAATCAAAGAGGTCAACAGAAATAAATTAGCTCTTTTCCACAGCTTTTTAACCAAGTCTGCACTTCAATGTTTTTGTGACAGCCAGGATGATACGAACCACAGGAAAGGACTATCCCAAAGACCAGGTATTAAACGTTTGCTCATTCATTAATGGGAGATTTAGTCTCACGCACTGCAAAGAAGGTGGGATGGCACCAACAAATATGAGGCTATTATTTTCTGTAGACAGAGTGGATTTGCACGAACTCCCTTATGACCAAATTTCCCTCCTTATGTCCTTGTGGCCCCACTGAATCCAGAGCAACTGGCTTCAGGTTTGGAAGGGTTCAGGTTTGGAAGCAGCAAAGTTTGCCCTTAGAATTAAGCTCAGCTTGCACTGTTTTGCTGATGAAGACAGGCGTACGCTTGAAACTAAGCAAGCTGGGTTCAACCCTTTCGCACAAGATTTTGTGTCAACTTTTCTGCAGTAATCTTTAAAACATTCCTTCCCCACCTCCTGTAAAAAAACCAAATAATTAAACCAAATAATTCAGCTTTTTCCTCAGATATTTAAAGCCACTGATGCTGTCTACACAAAACAAATAGAAAAGTTTTGTTGGTGACCCATGACACTGAAGTGAAACTATTCCTCTCAGAGCTATTTCTAGAATACCAGGCAAAAAAAGAAGAGAACATTTTTCAACGGGACAGCAATTAATATGGAGCTATTTGCATGTGTGCATGTGTCTGCTTTTCTATGGGTGCATACAGGAAGAGTACAAAATTAGAAGTACTGAAAGTATATATTTCCTAGCAATCTCTGTGAAGTTAGACGGAAACATGGCAAAGAACAAATCTGGGTGGGGAAACAATTAGTACGTGTTCTCTTGCACATTCTGAGCTTTTGCTATGTCTTTTCTGCCTCCTTTTTAACATATGGGAGAGTCCAAGCTGTAGTGCTAAAGACAATTTGGGAAAACAACACAGAAATGACATGGCTTGCCCTGCATGCTCCCTAGAGATGTCTGGTTGGAAAGTTTCTGAACAACTTTCTTTCCCCAGTGAAAAATGGGGTTATGATGAAACTGAGATTTTTATGAGAATAAAGCTCTCACAAGCCGGAAGTTTGTATTCATGTTTTTAAACCATGTTCAGAAAGACACTACAGGGCTTTCACATCCCCTTTTCCCACCCTGCTATTGTGTTACAACTGGCAAATATGCCTCAGAAGCCAAAAAAAGTGGGTAAACCTCCCCCTTTTTTTGCTTGATTATGTTCATATCTTTGACAATAACAAAAGTGTGTGGACACTGACATAGAAAACAGTGAGCTGGTATCTAGAAATTGGTACTATGACTTCAGTTAACATTGTCAAAACTGCCATAATCTACAAAATCTATATGGCCATCATCTTCTATATTTCCATACCTGCATATACACTAATACCACTGTGTATGCAAAGTTTATTGGCTATCATTCACTAAATGCACTTTATAAGAGGTAGAAAAGGAGATAGAAAATAACATTTTATAAACATGATTCAGATCATAATCATTAGGATCCTACAGAAAGACTAGAAAGAAAGTGCAGAATGCTGATCTTCCAAATCAAACCCATATACCATAGAGAAAGGAGTAAAATAATTCAACTATTACTTACATGATATAATTTTATCCTTCAAGAAGTCTGTTCGTTACTTTTAAGGAGTGGCTGCTACAGGTATGGGTCCCACAGTCAAAATGCTTTACATAAGAACAAATATTTTGGGGTCACTCTATCTTTTCTTTAGTGCTGCGGAATTTGTGACATTTTCCTTAATAATCCTTGGGCCTGTATCTTTTTGGTACTGAAGACAGCTGATAATCTTGTAACATACATTATCTCTGTAATATTCCAGTTCCCCTTTGAAGATTGCTGCAATAAAATACACTGAGAGAGCAACATAACAGCATTTGGACAAAAATGTTTATGAAAAGACCTGGATAATACTTGATTAATTGAACAGACTTGCAAATTTCCACCAGCAGAGGTCATTTTCACTCTAGAATGATTTAAGGAGCTCATAAAAACCTCTGTCTTTTTATCTAAGGGAAGATCTTAAAACCAGTCCCAGTGCCCAGGGTATTCTTCATAAAGGCAAGTAGTCTGGAGCTAGATAAAATGAATGCTAAAAAGCTTAAACAAACGCTCTTAATTTAATCAAACAAATTCCGTCTGTGCTGCCAAATATCAACAAAATCTCTGCTTTCACATTTCTTGTGTGTATGGGATCAGTCAGTTTAAGCAAACCTGATGGCCTAAATATTTTTCCTGAACAATTATATTTTTCTGGGAAAAACTTGCCTATGCAACACTAAGACTTCATGTAAGTCTCAGTACAAAATGCAGTGGGCAAATGGGAGCCATCTGTTTTCTCCCTTTTCTTTCTCGTGTGTACCAGCATCATCTGTGACTCCCTTCCCAGAAGGCCAAATCCCACCCTCACCTACACTGCCTCTGTGGCAGGGCTGTCAATGAGGGGTGTCTGACAAAAGACTGTGTTCACAAGGACATACGCATACATAATATTCACCTGAAGATGAAACCATGAACTAATGCATGCTGGCAGGTGTGTTTTAGGAAGGGAGTGCATTTTAAGCTTTTAGCTTTAGCAAAGGTAAGATCAGTTACTTGGAAAAGGAAGAAAAAACAAACAAAAAAGTTGAAAAATAATACCTGTTTAGGCACAGCAATGGCATGAACCTGGGAAAGCATTACCCTTATGTACTGTATCACATTAACAATAGGAACAAAGGAAAATGGGAATTTTGTAGCAAACGAAAAAGAGAAACAAAGAGAAATGGGAAATTTGGTAAAATGTGCAACTGTTCAAAACGAACGTTGAGAGTAACAATGGTTCAGATAAATAGATGTGCTCAAGAAAAAAGTTACTAGTTACTATTCCTCATATAATTGCATTGGGAAGTACGCTTATGCTGGATATTAAGAAGCTTTGTTTTTTTGCATTGTCTTGTCATTTTATGAGTGACAAGGTGCTAAGAAAAACATTTCCCTCTCCATTGTCACACTGCCATTAAAACATCTGCACTTGCTGGCCAAACACCTCTCTACTATTTTTTCCCTTTACAGAAATGACAAGCTTCCACTGTGGATATATCGTGCTATCTGCTGAAGAAACACAATACAAAACCAGTATTGTTTAACATTCCCACAGAACTTATCTGTAAAATCAGATGATTTTTTTCCCCCACCCTAACATGGGCAAGGATTCCACTGCACTGTGTAAGTGCTATAAGCATGTACTGACTTTTAATGGCATAGAAATAACTTCAAAACTATTGTAATGCAAGGAATAAAATTTTACAGTTAATATGGAGTTCTAGTACATTTTTCTAGGAAGATACATGAAATTTCTTGAATGGACAGATCAATTGACCCTGTCTTTCACATTCAGCATTATGGTGAACTTCTTACCCCGAAACCTACTGTGGGATGAGATGATGCGAGTGAGACTACAGAAATGATGCTTACTTTGTCTGTTTAGTGTTTTGAGAAGGCCAATATATGTTTACTTATGATAAAGCAGTCAGTTGCAAGCTGGACTGTGGACATGCTGGTGTCTTGAACAATAACAATCTCAGCAAAGATGGGCTTGAGTTTAGTCCAAAATGCCTGAAAGACAACGGGAAAACATTGAATTAGACCCAGCCCCAAAGACAGCAAGGGGCATGTTTTGTTTACAAATGCCACCAAGACCGTTAGTGGGGGTAATAGGAAAAAAGGAGAAAATGATGTGAAATAGCCCTTCTAAGTCTGAAAACACTGCTCGGCAAACACTATACAGGAATTAATGCTTGGCAAAGCAATAATATCCCTATTTCTCCTTGTTTTACACCAAGGACCAAAAGGGGAGTTGAAGGAGATTAATTACTTTGCCTACTAATCAATGCAAAGACATATTTTTCTGCTCCTCCATCTCATAATTTTTATTTCATCTAGTTTGGGTTTTTTTAGGGTTGCCAGATGTCCCAGTTTCACTGGGACAATCCTGGGTTTTGAAGGTACATCCCATCTGCTCTTGAAAACATTTCTGTTCACTGCTCTCTTGTTGATTGTGTGCTTTTAGAGCAGTCAGGCAGCCAGCAAAGGACTGCAGGAAGGAGGCTGATAAATTATTATAAAACTATAAAAAGCTGCCTATATTTCCCCAACGCTGAAAATTCATTCTGTAGGGACAGCTTTTTGCAAAATGTAAATGGTCACTGTGGCACACAAGAAATTATGATGACAAGTCCCACTGCTGCTCAGAGATCACGCCTTTAAGCGTGTGAGTACATTCCAAACTGGAAGTGGTACTTGTGCCCTTCTTGGGCTGCCTGAGCTCCCATCTCAGAGAGAGCCCTGGACTTTTTGATTGTGCAATCAAGAAAAGAGATCCTGGAAAACCAGTGTGAGGGGGAACATTCCAGGGCAACCTCAAACCAAGAGCTGGACTTGGATGCAGCAGCAGTGCAGGGGATTATGTTCCATCGCTGACCCAGTAAAGTCCCCCAAGGGAAGGAGGCTACAGGTCGATTAGCCCAAAGTACTTCCACTTACAGAAAGTGGAAGCTCACACTTACACTTTCAGCTCCAAATCTATTTCACAGCTGCTGGCTCCCATGAATATATCACAGTTATAACGAATGTATCACAATATTATTCCTGAAGTTACAGCTACTGGAGTCCTGTGAATCTTAAAGAATCTAAGCTGCTCTACAAGAACAAAAAATGAATTTGTGGTCCTCAATGCAAGAAAAAGCTTGCAAAATCAACTGTGAATGGAGAAATGAAAAGCATGCCAAGTCAGTTATTTCCCATTCCATTTCATGGTGTTCTTCTGAGGCTTGACTCATGGTTTCTGAATGCTTGGGGAGAACAGAAGATCAAGAAAAAGAGAAAACGAAGTCACCTCAAATGGGAGGTCATCTTCCTCCAATCTGGTGCTCCATTTACAAACAAATCCCATCACTGTATCTCCTGTGCATTCCCTGGACTTAAGAACATTCACACAAGTACCTCACTTTGTTCCAGCAAATGTCTCATTAAAAACTGCCTTTATGACAAAGACTTCAAAAGACTTCTCAACATCTACAGTGCAGGCTGAGGTGACAGTAGAGGCATAAAACTTCCAAAAGTTAAGCAGCATAACTGCTTGCCTTTTCTCCTGCCAGGGTGTGGGGAACTAGGAGGGGAAGAAAAGATGTGTAGTTTTCACTCATCCATCAATGCAAACAAATATTTGAGCTCTTTAAGAATTACAAAAAAGCTAAATATATTTCAGCTAGTACATATAAACTACTGTTAGTATATTTATAAACAAAATCAGTACAAACTTCTTGTGAATAACAGCATATGGGAATACCAAGTTTCTGGTGGCAGAGAGGGTTTACCTAGTGATAAAGTTCAAAAACAGGAGGAGTGGAATAGCAAAAATAAACCCCACCAATCTTGCTTACATGAAATCTAAAAGGAACATTACACCCATGAATCTCAGACATCTAGAGCAGGATTCTTTCATCCAAAGGGATCTGGGTTAACTCTCAGGCACAGAAATTTGCACTACAGACAGCTGGAGTGAATGGGATGCATCCCACTAACACTCTCATACAAATTCACACACTCTGTTTTTAAAGAGTTTGGAAAGCCACCATAGCTGCCCAATACTGTAACCTAACAGGGTATGAAGTACTAACAACATATTTACCTTAGAGCACACTGGAATCATAAAGGACTGATACTGTCTGAAACCACTAATTTCACCTGCAGTACTTGGTACAAAAACCATTTTGAAGGACTTAAGTTCAGCAATGAGAGTACAATTCTTTCTTTTTTTCTGGGATAAAAATACTTGGTGAGAGAACAATGTTATTTTTTGCCCCTACATTTCTAATTGATGGGAGGAAACTCTAAAAACGCTCATCCTTTCCAGCTCTGCCTACAACATTCAGCTCTCACCAGCCAACACAGTCCTGCTTCCTCTTCCTCAGCATAAATTTCTTGCCTCCAAACACAAGCTCACTGGGGAAGAAAAATTTTTTCTTCTTGCATTACAAGGTCTAACTTACAAGCAGGTGCTTTGATAGCTATCTCCATCCTGCTGCAAGGCTCTTCCAAGCACAGCCTGTGACGCCTTCACATTTTCTCCAGTACTGCAATGGCCTGTCCTGGCCATGCCTAAGCTTGTTCATGGCAGAGGCATGACTGACATGTCCTCCTCTTTCAGGAGAGCTCTTTGGGGAAGAAAGCCCCTTCCTTGTGCCAAATGAGGTACCTGCTACAGCATCATCACTGTGTCCTGGTGGAATGCCATGCTTTAGGGTAGCAAACAGGCTGGTTGCAAGCTCTGTGGATCAAATCCCACTGAACTTTGGTTAAAAAATGAAGTACATCATTGGGAAAACACGAGTACCAGCAGTTTCTGACAAGTGAACTCACATTCTGCAGCTGTGTGCAACCTACCTGAACTTGCTCTCTTCACATAGATGACATAGCTAGGATGTAGGTTTAACTGATAGTAGACAGTAAGGAAAGCAATGACTGGTACCCCTATGAAAGAAGATTTTGAGATCATGATTCCCTAATACTGTGGCAGTCAGTTTGTATTGGCTTGCTTTTAAAAACTAAAGCCCCATATGTAGAATAAAAATTTTTGCATGCAAGGTGCTATTTGCAAATGCAGAGGGATACACTTCAAACATCACAAGAAAAGCAATTTCTCCTTACTATCTTAATTTACCCAGTCTGTGGGTTCATCTAACCACAGGACTCGTTTGTATCGTGTACATAAAATTAGATCTATATAATCTTCAGTATATAGATGTTATAGAGTTTATTGCTAAATACCTGTAGAGGAATCAAAACGTATCTTCCACTTAACCATGAAGTGTTTCAATAATTCAAATAGCAATGCCAACAATAGCAGTGCCACCATTTACACAAAAGTTTTGCAGAAACTTTCTGGCTGCTACATCCTATAATTTCAGTAAGGATGTCAATCGTTTTTTATTTGACATTTGTTCTATCTGAGTTAAAAAGATGTTAAATTAAATTTTAAAGCTGCACAGATACAATTCTAGGTGTACTGTGTGGAACAGCGCAAGCAAAGCCTCTTATCATTTTTCCCTTGTCTCCACAAGGTGATTTTGTTCCTTTCAAAGATGAAAAAGGCACTTCCACCCAGTGAACAATCTCAAGTAGTCAAATAACCTGCAAACAAAAACCACACGGCTGGTATTTGCATAAAGCTGCTCTGGTCCCTCAGACCTGTCTTCTCCTGCTGCTTGAAACAGAAATTTTTATCTTTGTTTTTATGGTGAAGAGCAATGAGCAAGTGTAGATAAACCCCAGAGTCCATGTATACCGAATCTGTCACTTCCAGGGTACCTCTGATTCATGCAGTGTTTACTACATGCAACAGATCTGATGTTCCCAAATGCTGGCTATTTACTGGGCAACTCATGTGCCAGTATTTCTGTCCAGGAAACATGCTAGGCTCACTCTTGTTATAAAATACAGCTACCACAGTTTGATTAGTGTCCACTATGCCCCACATCAGTTCAGCACTTCACTGCATGTTTAGACATGGAATTTAAATACCAAAGTAAATGTACTTTTTTCATCACAACTACTGTCATCATTTAGTCCAACCTGGATACAGAGCAAAGTGTGAACACTCTTTAATTCCAGAGACCAAAGAGGTTAAACTCAGTAGACCTCTGCTACAGGCAGCTGTTCAAAAAAAGCAGTGCATCACTAGAATATTGTATGTTCTATGAACACGTTAAAAAGCAGTCGAGAAAGATCCAAAGACAATTCTGCCTCTAGGATGAATTAATTCAGAGGAGGGAAAACAATGCTGTTAAATAAGAAATGACACAAACTTTCATTTGAACTTGAAACAAACCAGATCACAGACCTTTGGGGAAGCGTAAAGGGTTGCGTTTGATTGGTTTTCATTTCTTACCCTTATTTCCTTTAATTGTGATCAAGACAGGAAGGGCCAGCACTGAAATACTAAAGAAGAAAACATTGTTAAAAGTGTTCTTACTGTGACAGTCTAAAGCATCAAAAACATTGTGAAATGCTTTTATTAAATATGTAAAGCTGTTGTAAATACACTCTTAAGTGCTTTATTGCACTTGAAATGCAGTCTTTTATTTCTCAGACAAGATGAAACAGAATAAAGAAAGAGAGAAAGAGGAGTTGCTTTAGGTCCTGTGTTGCACAGCTGGTACTACAGAAGCCTTACAGCAAAGGGTTTTGACAGACCCAAGCACCAGGCCTGGCTGCTGGTGGCCTTATATGCAGCTGCCCAGCACACCAAAGCAAATGAACATAAGGTGACCATCACCCCAGCTTGCAGCTTCTGCTATCAAAATCCCAGCAATTCAACTAGCCAGGAGGCAGGTAAAAAGGCAAAGCAGACATTGCTCAACACAGCTTTTCTTCCCTTGCTCTCTAAAATATGCTGACGATGCTCATGTTGCTGGTCTCATAGAAGTTTCATCTGCCAGGAAGAACAACAGAGCCTTGCGTGGCATGGTTTAGTGTGAGGTGTCCCTGCCCATGGCAGGGGGGTTGGAACTAGACGATCTTAAGGTCCTTTTCAACCCTAACTATTCTATGATTCTATAGGGTTCTCCCAGGTTGCCTGCCTTGGGTCAGCTTTTGCCAATGGGATCCTATGCTCTCACATCACCCCATATAGCTTAGAGACTCTTCTGACACTGCTCAGTCCCTGCCATTTGTTTCTGCTATGGGAACAAATCACTGTTTAATCACTTGTGCCCTTCTGTTCTTTCACAAAACAGTCTCAGCTGCGACCCTGAGCACAGAGATATATTTGATAACTGCCCCTCAAGTTTGTTGGGAAGATGCTTATCTAGATCCACTGGGTCGATTTCTTGCTTAGTTATTCAGTATGCCCCTCTTCAGCTAGGGTAATGCCTACATGCAGGGAAACCCTGTGCCTCAGTAGAATGATATTCTGTCTCACAGATAAGATTACAGATGGGATTTCCAAAATTATTATAGAGAGGTATTTTAAGTGATTGCACAGCAATTCCATGTCTGCTATGTGCCTCGCTAGCAGATAGGATCCTTCCTAGTCCTAAATGCAAAACAAATCTCCTGTGGTTTAATTCAAAAAGCCCGGAGAGGGAAGTGAAGTCTTAAAGCCTGCCTTAAAGCCTGCAAAGCACAGACAGACCCACTGACATCTATTTGCTTCAGAAATTGGACCAGTAACCTTTATCCAGATTTAACCTACCTACTTGAAGGGTATGGAGATTATGCATACTCCTTGGCCAGTTTCATTTACTTCTGCAATAGTTTTAAAACACATCACTTCCATTATGCCCCATCCCTTGGCAGTGTTCAAGGCCAGGTTGGAACTGGATGAACTTTAAGGCCTCTTCCAACACAAGCCATTCTACAATTCTAATAGCTCCTGAGCACCCCACAACCTCTAATGGATTTATCTTTATGCACTATGTTTCTCTTAGGTGGGTGGACAATGAAGTCGCAGGGAAGATAAATGACCTGCTTCAGACTACCTGGGAAGTCTGAATCAGGGGATCAGAGCATCATCTTCCCTTCCTTTCTGAAGAATAGAGAATCTCTTTACAGAGGATCAGAAATAAAACCTATACAAGAACAAATTACCCGGATCTGACCACTTCAAATACAAATATTTGCATGGATCGTTTTGCATAACATGCTCTTATTCTGGCAGGGCATTGCACCCCTTCAGCTCCTCTCTGCTTCAGGTTCAGAATACTGGTGAAAATCTGGGGCATTTCTTGTCTACAAACTAGATTTTACATCTGCACATCACCAGGTGCTAAGGGCAGTATGGGGGTCCCCTCACCATTGCTGTGGACAGATGAGGCTGAGACTGCTTTGGCACATGTTTTTTCACGCATAAACCTCCTGCCTCATAGAAAGTATATATATTTTCTCCAAGGCCAACAAAACCATTTAAACTTCTGGCTATGACTTCCTGGGAGATTTAAAAAAAATCAAGCAAACTCATTAAGGCAATAAATGATCTTTAAAAAGGGAATCAGCTCAGCTCTGCTTCCCTGCATTTTAAGGAAGGGAGTCAATCACAGAATTTTCTAATCTATTCATGTCTTGAAAGTGAATAAAGTGAGAGAAATGGAAATAGTTGCTGACTGTCAGAAGAAGAAAGAAGAAATGTAGGAACAGTGGCAGATAAGTACAGTGTCACTTCAGGGACAGAAGGGTTATATTTTTCTGCTTCTACATAATTGTCTCTACATGGACAGATTTCCAGTTGTGTCATTCACACCAAAGGGCGTATTATTAGATTAATTACTGTAGTCTACAAGGTAGTCAGTAACCCTAGTAGCTAAACATATTCAGCATGGAGAATGACAATCAAATCAAGAAGGGAAGAACCTGTGAGAATTTGAAGACTGGGAGTCTATTCAGATATTGGAAGTAAAATAGAGTACTGACTTTTATACCATCTTTCCCCTGTATATCACACCTTCACATACTGCCTAATAAACAGACCTTGAAACACATATATAACATAAATAATATACAATAATAATCAGCATACAAATAATATAACAATAGATAATGAATAAAAATTCATTATAAGTATCATATAGCCATATACAATGAAATATGAATCTATTTATAATATAGTAATATATCAAATATAATTAATACATTTTATGTATATATTTGTTTAAATATATTTCATATATTAAACATTAATACATATAATTTATATATTACAAACATGTCAATTATATTTCACTGCACATATTAAATATAAATATAAAGTACATATATCCCGTAACAGGGGTAACCAAGGACTGTCTTGTTCCAACCATTTTTAGCTGGAAAAAAAGCAAACCTGTGAATGCTGTGCATCTAATGATCCAAAACACTTTAGCAAGGTCCTGAAGTCTATGGTATCAAGGCACTTCAGGATGAAGATAGTCATTTTCAGTTGAATTTTAAAAAGTCAACCTACAATATCTGATAGTTCGGCTTTCCTAAATTTCCCTAAAGATTATTTGAATATTAAGGATGCAAAAAATCCCCAACATTTTCTGTAAAATAATACAATTCTGAAAAAAACAAGGCAATTTTAATCTAAAATAAGTTTATTTATAACAGCAATTTTGGCTTTCCTTTTTTTAATATTGCTTTTAAGAGCTTGGGAAACTCCAGCCAAACTTAAAATTTTTTATCCTAGTCAAAAAGCAGTTGCTTATGAAAAAGCACTTTTAAAGAAGAGATTCCCTTCACCCCTTATACTGATACTTAATCACTGCTTTGCGCACAGCCCTGTGCCTTTAATTTTCAATTCATAAAAGATCGTGGTGCTGACAACAGAGGTCAGACCTACCAATGATAGAAGCAGCCTGTATGACAATAACAGGATATAGGACTAGCAAAAGGGATTACTGTTTTTTGGGAGTGGCAGTGTGCTTTTTGAGTATCAATTAATTCAACCTTTACAGGCAGAGCAGAATATACTGACAAAAGCTTAGTTCTGATAGCATGACATACTATCAGGCACCCTTGTATAGCCGTAAATCAGACCTACATGTGCCATATTTCATACCTTGCCCTACCTATCCGTGGAAGCTACACCTCTGCTAATAAAAGCGTGTGGTATATACTGATGCTGCCCATGTCATTGACATTCACTGATATTATCAGCCAGTTTTGCCTGCTGAGAGGTAATTAGCTGGAGACAGCAGCACTTGGGAAGGCATGCAAAACAAGGATTATACATTACCCATCCACCTGCACGCAGCTACCCCTGAAGTAGGTGAGGATGTGAACGCAGGCATCAGAGTTAGCACCCTGCAGAAAGGAGGGCTGCTGCTGATTCAAGTTGCTACACTTTTCTGAAAACAAGGGAAGAAATGGCCCCAGATAAGAATGATTGCAAGCTGAGGTTGGTCAAGCTGCAAACACCACACACCTGCTTGCTCTCAGGAAGGAAGGAAAACTGCAAGTCAGGCTGCAGCCTAAGCTCAGGGGTCTGCTAGCTAAGTTCTACACGTGAACATGAGCGTAACAACAGACATACAGAAGACCTTCAGGCTCAGTTTAAATTCTAACACAGCCATATGCTATAAACATCATTTGCTTTAATCAAAAGCATTTTCAGAGTGCAAGTGCACAGCTAGGGGTGAGTACTGCTGGTGTGAAACGTGAAGTGCAGGAGATAGAGAATCCCCCCAAGACCTTCAGTAACACTAAACAAAGCCTCATGCACAGCATTTTTCTTTTCATAAGAATTCATTTTCCTAGTCTTCACAACTGTTTTTCATGGTTTCCCAAGAAAGAAGGGGGCCCAAATCAGTGCTCTGGATCATTAAGTCCAATTTCAGGACTTAAATAATGGGGTACAGCATTGCTAACAGAGTTGCATCTGTTTTCACCAGTCCTGAATCTGACAAGCAATCTGAGGTTCAAAAGCCTTTTCCCCATTCTTCATACAGTCATAAAAGCATTTATATTCTGGAACCAGTTTCCTCTCCTTTTTGCACAGCCATTAATACACTTTTTTCTCTTTTGTTTCATAGCTGCCAAGTCTTGCACAGCTCCATGTGTGAATTTATGCAAATTTCAGAATGCGCTAATTCACATATTTGCAAATTGGCAAGTGATTGGCAAACATGTAAATGAGCTCATTTAGTCATTTACCTCTTCCTTCAAACTTCAGCTTGGGATCAGTATATCCTTTCCCAAGTTACAGCAATGAGGAGAAGTTAATGCAACTGCCCCAAACCTGACAGGTCTTGCAGGGGTTTGGGCGAGTGTACCCATGTGCCTGGGTCAAGCATGGGAAAGATGTTAATAAATAGCTTAGGCTGCTAATACATGAAGAACTCCAGATGCAGTAGGAAGGCATCAGGGGAGTACCCAGCACAGCTGCAGAAGTATAGGCAGTAAATGGGGGTGTGTGTGGTTATGTTTACCATGGTCAGGCAACACTGGCTGTGAGGGGAGCTAAAGAACTGGTTTCACTGCAGGGAACAGCAGTTTGGAAAGTAGCTGGTGTCCCTGGATGAGGGAAAGATTGTTTGACAGGAAAAGGTTGCACATTTTGCTGTGAAACAGGCAAGCAGGACATGGATCAGGAATGGAGATGTCTTAGCACCTAGGCTCCAGGGTCTTCCGCCTGCAGACTGTGCAGCTCCACGGGCATCCATCACTCAAGAGATCCTAGCAGCAGCTCCTGCAGTACCTGCAAGTCACTGCTCACAGAGAGGGTATGATATAACTGCTGCACAGGGACAAGCCATGCCAGAGGGAGCCTGGTAGGCACTTAATTTCTCCTCTCACCCAGAACAGTTTACTGCTTTTGCATGAAAGCCAATGGCTCATGGAGAAAATAAGTATTACTCTACGGTTTTCCCAACTGCTCACAGCCCAGCAGCATTGAAGGCAAAGTATGTCCTGCTGTGCTATGTTAGGGAAGCAGTTTCAAGGTTAAAGCAACCTCTAATCCTCTCCCTTTATTTAGCTGAACTAGAGCATGTTAGAAGCCCAATCAAGCTATCTGCTAAATCATATGTTATGAGCTGAGGAGTTCCCAATGACTGCTTATTCCAGCCAGCACCAGTTGTGCCACTTTTGATTCTATGATTCTCCACAAAAGCAACGTATTTGAAGCAAGTTGTATCACCTCTAAAAATGACAGATACCAGTAATGTACCTGTAGCTTTGAGTGTCAAAATTAGCAGAGAACAGTCGCAAAAGGTTAAACAAACCAGGATTAAGAAATTCAGGTAAACCAAAAGGGGAAATAAAATGGCAAGAGAAAACCATACAATTCATCTTCAAGTTATCTAGGGCAGCTTGTCTTAGAATTATCTTAATTAGCTTCATTACCTTGTTTCATATGGAAATATTGTAGGAACAGTATTCTTTCTGTGGCACTCAGGTAGTTAAATCCACACAATTTGCTTTTTGAAGCTTGGATTCTGCTGACTTTATTTCAAGCAATCAAAAGTATCTAATTTGCATTCACATTCACATTAGTGGTCCATATGTTAGCCCTGTTTAAAAGCTATATGTTGCATTCATTATAAAATACTTGGCTTCCTAGCTTTATCCTGTTACTTTGAAATTATTGTGATAATATTGCAACTCTTCTATTTAGGCTATTCTCAAATACAAGGGGTTTGTGTGATTTGATTCTTTTTCAAAGTCTTCCAAGGGTAGGGCTTTTAAATTTTTGTTTACAGTGTTATGGGAACTTGCAAATTGGCAAAATAACTCACTACCGTCATTTTATATGACAGTGTATTATTCCTCATACCTAAAGCTTCATTAAAATACCAGTATTTCAATCTGTCTCTGCATAAGATTTCAGACCACACACAGCATCATGAAGTACATACCCTTCAGAGTTCATCACTCTACTCATTGAACTGAGTCAGCCTCTTCAAATGATAAAGTTTAGTTACATTACATTATTGTTTTTCAAGTTTCTTTTTCATAGTGGAGCACAGAGCAAGGCATTTCCTCCTTACAGAGTTCATAAACCAAATGAAACCAAAATAGATCAATGGAATAAAAAAACCGAGTCACTGTCAGATGGCACGTCCTGTCCATGGTCACATAAAAGGACAGTGACAGAGCCAAGAATTAATTCAAGGTCTTCCAGGATGTCCTCCTCTGCCTGCAATAGAATACAACCTATGATACGTTATTATCTACTTCATCAAGTCATCACTTTGTCAGTACTTTCTATAATGCATGCGTTACAGCCATCACCGGAGTTCTACTTCCAGATTTTAATGTATATCTCAGTTTGGTTTTATTCATTACCTTAAATGCTCATAGTTTGGGAAAAGGATTGTATTTTTTTCCCATAGAAACCACCAGTAAGCCATTCCTCCTTGGAAACTGATTCTGATACTCTTAAAAACTTGAAAGAGGAACTCCTTGCTCACCTGCATGTCCACTGTGGCTTCTGACATTTGGAAAATCCTTTCCTACTTCAGTCTTTGGAAGTCTTTGGAAGCTCTTTGAACATCCTTGAAGGTGAAGAACAATGAGGTGTCTACTACGAAATGAATATCACAAAAGGGTATCTGCTGCATAAGAGGCAAACATCCCGAAGTAAAGAAAAAAAATCAATCAGAAAAACTCAGTTAAAATCCAGTGATCAGAAGAAAAAAAATATAACCTTCATTGGTCTTAATTTTTTCCATGAAATCTGTTTAAGGAAGAGTTTCTTGGATGAGTGAAAGAAAAGTGGAAGGTTTACTGGAAAAACTGTTTCTGAGGTGGGGGGTTTTAAATCATTAGGTTTGTTGTTTGGAGACATCTTGACCTGATTCCTACATGATACCTCTAAGAATAAACCATCATTAATGGTCAAAGAGTTCATTTGCAATTAATTCCCAGGTACAGGAACTATATCTTTCATAACAAGGGTTGTGTATGTGAGGAGTGTGATCAGAAGCTGTTGAATGCTGAAATCTGCATGAAATCAGAAATTCGAAGAATAAGCTCCAAGTCTCATGTGGTTATTCAGAAATTTAAGACAAGACCTTGAGCGTCCTATTCTGATCACACGTAGGACAGGACAGGACAGAACAGAATAGAAAACAGAATAAAGAAAATTCAGTCATGAAATGGAAGATAATGAATGTAAAGGAATAAAAAATCGCTACAGAGCATTTCTAATCATTGTGGGCAAATCTCTGGCATGTAACTCTTTGAACTAAATAGGAAATACTGCCTTTTATAGGTGGACTAATTCTCTTCATTTTTAAAAAGTGGAGCTCTTTACAACACCTGAGTAGTATAACAACACATGGTAAATTGCAGCTCTCTTTCTCGGGGACTCTAGGTGAGGTAATCACAAATAATGATCCACAACTCACAAGTGAGTTTTTCAATGGTTCTTGCTGTGGTATTAGTTTAAGCACATCATGCCAAGCTTTATGTAGAGTAAAAAAAGCTTAGGGAGAACTCAATGTGCATAATAAACAGATTGAATTTTTCTTCAGTCCAAGGGAATTCAGATCAGTATTTAGTATTACTAGATTATGTTGAATCCTCCCCTTCCCCCAAAACCCCACCAGTTTAAAGTATAGGCAGAAAGCCAAAACTTTGGTGTTAAAATCAAAGCAGCTCCTCGAGTCAAAGATTATTAACCCTGAAGTAGTTAGAAAAAGAGCAATATGCCAGGAAATAAGAACAAAACCATACACTGATGCGTCAAACAGTTACCCTATCTGCATTCTATTTCCATCTATACAATACCTCCTTGGGTTACAGCTATACTATCCATACCATGCATGATCACTCTTAAGTGTCATTCCCTTCAGAGGAACAAGAGATGTTCCAACACATGTCCAAGATGCTTCCCACTGTGCTGACTCTCTGGCAGAAGTACAGCTCTGAACATCTTAAAATGATTTATCCACAAAAGAGTGAGGCCCTATCCTCAGCTGTGTAAGTCAGGGAAAGCAATACTGCAGCTACAGATCCCTTGAGCTAGCAGAGCAACACTGACTCAGTCCAGCTGCGGTTTTGGGTCAATTAGTCCAGTTCTCTGGGGAGGTGAAATGAAACTTGTAACAAAATCAATAGGGCTGAATATTTGCTATGGCTGGGGTTGTGCTTTTCTCTTAGTGTCTGCTTGCAACTCCCAGGTGAAATACAAAATGAAACCTTGATGTCTGGGAGGGAATAGAAAGCCGAAAGCTTCTTCTCTCTACCTTAAACACTCATTGGCTCTATGCAGTTGTCTTAGCCAGAGGCAATGTCAATGTACAGGGAAAAGAAATGAATATTTAGGTTAGGGGAACCATTCAAACACACAGAGAATAATTTTTATCAGAGACAGGTGTTATTGGGGGAAAGAGAAGGTAAGCACATGCAAATCAGCTTGTAAATTAATCTTCACTAATGATGAACTATGCCTGGATCCAAACTTTCAGGGTTTCATTTGCGTGGCAACTAAAATATTCCAGCTATGGACATCAAACTATCTCAGGTCATAAAAAAACCTGACAAGAACTTTCAACAGAATCCATATTTAGTCTGCCATGAGGCTTAAAAAAATTCATGCCATCATTAAATTCTCTGTACACCTGTGAGTACATACTGCTCTACTCCCTTGAAGTGCAAATACTACTGACCTTTCTTTTCCCTTTTGTGGTATTTCTAGTTTAAAAGCAATAATAATAAAAAACAAACGAGCAAACAAAAAAAACCCACCACCAAAAAAAAAACCAACACAAACCCCAATAAAGTTACTGGCTAAAATGCTGTTAATGTGAAATTAAGGTGAATGCTTCAGGTTGGGACAGTCTCAAAGAAATTCCCACCTGGGTGTTTCAATTTTTCTTGCCACTTTAAACCTCCAAATTGGGATCACAGTTGTTAGGACCTGACTGTGTGCAGGGAAAGCATTTTGGATAGTGCAGAGTTTTCTGTGATTGACAGAGTATCCTCATGACCTCAACAAGTCTGATTTATTGTGTAACTGCCATATCATGTATGCTATTCTCTGCTGCTTTATGATGTGCTTCAACAAAACAATGCAAATACTGCTTCTGTCTTGGGAGTACTGTAAAGGCACCCACAAAGTGGGCCTCTCTCCATTCACAGTCCTTAAGCTAGGATTTTGCTATTTCCCCCCATACCTCAATCAGCAAATTTCAGTAGACAACAGCATGTCCCCCATGGAGACTGCCTGGTTCTCTGCTGCTCAGCAAACACATCAGACAAATCACTTTTTGTTGCCAGTTGGCAAGTACTAAATATGCAGGTTAGGAGTGTTAATGATTTAACAGGTCCAGTTCTGCTCCTGTTGCTAGCAACTTCTTCCCAATGGAACAGAGCTAAAACTGTTGGTGAAAAGCTAGATTGTTTGACAGCTCCTGCCATCTTCTACTCCTGCAGCTTCATACAAATATTCTCCTCCTGTTTCTTTTCTAACCAGTGTGGCGAGTGTGCAGCATACTGCCACTCTCATTGAAAAGCCTGTAGCTATAAAGACATAGGCATATCTGGCCTGTAGGCTTTAAATGATGACTGGACAGTATGGTAGAGGTAGTTTCACATTTTAATGGTTCCTTTCTCTATAAAGCAATGAGACTTTAAAGAAGAAAAAAGATCCACAAAAATCCCAAAAGCAAACCACAGAGTAATGGCATGCATATGTATGCATCATCACATGATGTCAGAATTTACTTGCAGCACCTCTTTGATTCAGGACTAAACCACTCTCCAGTACGGTACTCAGCAGCATCAGAGTGTAGGAAGCTCATATAAAAACCAAAATGAGAGTCCCATAACATTTGAGGGCTAATGATCCAGCATAATTCTTTCATAGAAGTACAGAGCAGTCCAAGTATGAAACTGTAAAGTCTGTTTCTAGGAGTGTCTAAGTGCTATTGCATGTATGCACATCTGCCACTGGAAGTATGCATCTTATACACGCTTTATTGTAGATAGGGCTCATTTTTCCTCATTATCTGGGATGATTCTTGTGTTTCTATTGACAGCTTTCAAATCAGTTTAAGTCACCAAGTCAAATCATTGTTGTTACAAAGCTATATCGGGGAACTGGTGATCCTGTTTCCCACTATCACAGGAAATAAGAGGAAAGCAAACTTACCTCCTAGTGACTAGTTAGGTCAAATGAAACCAGGCAACATAAACCAGCCTTCACTGTGCATCAACTCTAGTACTAAGGAAGTTCAAATGTGCTTAAAATCAGCTCACATACTCATCTGCCTTGAACTCTTTCAGACAAAGTGCAGAGTCTGGTTTGTGATGCCAACAGAGGACTAATGTCAAAGTCTAGAGTAGATTCCCCACAGTATTGGATGCATTGTGTGAGCAAATTGATTCTTTTCTGCCTGGCCTGCAGCTGTGATGAACTGTCATCTGAAAATGCCCAGTAGAAACCATCCACCAGCTGCAATGTGCCCCAGGTCTTTCTCAAATCCCCTCCACCTACAGCACCTTCCCCAGAGAAGGGCCTAGGTGACCTTTGGGGGACTCTCATGGCCAGGGCCACTCTTCAGGTAGCTGGGACTAGGTGCTTTGTGTGGGACAGGAGAGGTGTAAGACAGGGTATTGGATGTAAACTTCGAGCTCTTGGCTTTTGCAGATCCTTACTTGATATTTTAGGTGTGTACATAGATTTGCAACCTTCAGATTCTTACAGTATAAACTAATTTTCTCTGTCATTGCATGAACTTGTATAATATCTTCATGCTATAACAGACAATCCTCGGCTCACTTTCAAATAAATAAACATTGACTTAATATAAATTGTTCTCTTGCCATATTAGAACATTGTGTAATTAAATCATCTCACTGGTAGTGTGTACAGATGGCTTAATTTTCTGTAATACCCACTAAACCTCAATTGACTGAAAGGGGACTACTAATCTATTTAAAGTTAAACCCACAATGGATAGATTTGTAGCTCAAAAAGGATTTGTCGCTTTAGTAGACCACTATTTTCTTAAGTGCTTGGGGAGAAAAAAAGAATTTGCCATCTAGAATTACTAGTCACTTTAAAAAAAATAAAGAAAGAAAACCCCAACCTTGTGGCCATTACAAAATACTAAGGCTACCAGACGATCTCTCTGCCTCTCAATAATCTTTCACTGTGAAACATTTGTCAG
The DNA here is from genome assembly GCA_024733675.1 of Psilopsiagon aymara. Classification (NCBI taxonomy): domain Eukaryota; kingdom Metazoa; phylum Chordata; class Aves; order Psittaciformes; family Psittacidae; genus Psilopsiagon; species Psilopsiagon aymara. The sequence continues at coordinate 25,080 of JANRGW010047293.1, forward strand.
ATGGAAATCCAGCACTGAGAGCAAAAGCAAAGCTAAGACCTCTTTCAGCTACTGCTGCATATTTCTACACTTTCATATCCCAACAGAAAAAAACAACAAAAAAGAAAATACTATATAACCAAGTCAAGTGAATTACAAGGCAACACGTTGCATGAAGGTTTACAGCTTTTTCATGAAGTGAAATTTAACATCTCCAAAACCTGTGCACTGAGTTCTTTTTCTATTTTTATTGTGTTGCAGCTTTAAAAAATTGCCAATTAAGTCAAATTAAGCTGTTGTGCAGTCGGCTTCTATAATTACTAGCAATAGTTTATGGTAGGTTCAAGCAAATAGAGGGTGTTTGGGTTCTTGGTTTTTGTTTTGTCTTTTTTTTTTTTTTTCCTTTTTGCCAGAGTAGTAGTTTCTTTTTGTAGAAACAATTATCATGGTAGTGCTTCCCAGCAAAGAAAAACATAGCCTGCAGTCATCCTATATTTCATTTTCAGTCCACCAGTTTTAGAGAGGCTTTTTGCTTTTCTAGCAAATGTACAATAAGAGGAAAACAATCCAAGGTGATGAATAAAATGTGGGACATCATAAAGCAGCAAAGAGGCAGACGAGACAGAATGGAGAGGAGACCGTGCTGGTCTGGAAAGTTCCTTCCACTGTCTGTCCCATCGCTTAGCACTGTGATTCTTGTATACCTTCAGCCACTGCAACAGTGTTATTGCCACAGCTGAAATAATTGTAATGTAAGCCCATGAGTGACACTCTTGTCACTGAAGACAAGCCAAAGACAGAGGTGTAGTATTTTAAATATACAGATTGTGCTGGTCTCATGCATGTTGTTGCAAGTTTAGTCCTTGCTCTTTTAAAAGAATAAGGTAGAACTGAAAAGTTAAAAGGAATCGTGGGAGGGATGGTCAAGAGTGGGACATAGCTTTTGTATGGCACATTTTTTGTATGAGGAATGGCTAAATAGACTGAGACTCTTTCACCTTGGCATGGGATGATGGGGTGGGAATCCAAAGAAATATATAAAACAGAGTGCCACTGATACAGAGAATGATATGTTGTGTCTTCTGGTGTAACAAGCAGGGCATATGAAATAAAGCTAGCACTGCCTGGCTCAAATGTCCTGAAAGAAATACTGCTTCATATATGATGTGGTTAGGCTCTGGATCTCTGTGTCAGGACTGTTGGAGATGCTGAAATTCTGCATGAATTCAAAAGGGACTGGAAAAACTCAGAGAACTCTAAAAATCACCTACCACATTAGCAATCTGTACTACTTTGATGGAATTAATTTAAGGGGTTGACTGCTCTAGTCCTCTCTTTACAGCCCTGGCATCTCCAGTCTTACGTCCACTGTGCCTTTTACTCCAGTACTTGACACACTTGTCTCGCCTACCACACCCAGGTGAAATAGTTCCTATTTAGGAAGAAAGTCACAGGAGTCTCAACATTGTTCAGAAGAGCAGAGAGTAGTATAAAACAGTATTTTACATAAGGCATAAGTCAAAGGTAACCATTCTGGTAGCAAGGCATTGGTAACACCTAAACCACAGCCCAATACAAGTTTTAGAATGCTTTACAAACTTTCTCAGAGTCTCCCAACACCTTCCTTGTTGGCATTAGGATATCATTTCAGAGGCCAGTGCCAGAGAAAACTCCAACACCCATGAGTAGAGAGATTGGCCTTTTTTTTTACAGAAGGAGGAAGCAGAATACACAGATGTTAAGTACCTAGCCTAAAGTGATCTATCAGCATAGCCAAGACAGCAACCATCCCAGCTACCTCCCAGTCCTATGCTTAAGCTTCTTGACTGATCTGCTCTCCAGCTGACAAGCGCTACACGAATCTCTGCACCACACTTCCAAGCAGTGCTTGTTAAGTAGCATATCCATCACCACCAAAGAGGTGTGGAGAGGGAATGCAGCAGCAGAGTCAGCGGCTGCCTCGACTCCAGCCCCGAGCAGCCCATTCATTGTGCACCTTACAGATTTCCCCCACTATAAAGAATGAATAATTTGTTTAAGCACTGAATGCAAAAGCTGGTGCCAGATCAGTCAGTGCCAATTTAGGGGCTATTTCAATGAATGTAGGTAGCCTGAGTCCTCTACAAAGTGTGGGATGCTGTGAGGACCTGTAGAATAGTCCTTCCTCTGTCTGCCTGTGAGGCATTCTAAAGGAAATTGCTCCTACCCCACAGTCCTACCACTGACCAGGAGGATGCTTTGGCTTGCACCTGCATGCAACATCAACTACAATTTGACCTTTATGCATTGAGAAATTTACCAAAGGATTATGAGGTTTTTTTTCCCTCCTTCCAGGATATTTTTTTTTTAACTATCCTAAGAAATGTGTAACTCCAGATTAACTGCAAAGGGGAAGCGAAAGGAACAACAAGAAGTCCATTTTTATTCTCCTTGAATTAGAAACATGAATTTTCTTCCCCTCCCACTGATTCACCACTCAGCATTCAGCTAAGATGATCACCGAAAAAGGAAAAGCAAATGAACAGTGATGTTTCTTAGGGTATGAAATACTTTACAATTAAATAAGGTGCTGCGGAGTATTGCACTGATCACCGGTGATTGGTAGCTCTCTGCTAAGCTGCAAATGAATTCAGCACAGGACAGCATTCCAAATTGCTCTTACAAGGTTTCCTTTATTATTTTTATTTGGTTATGCTCTGACTCTCATCCAGAATTGTACTTAATGCCCTCTTCTGAAGTTGTTGAAATGGTACCCCATGGCATAGTGTGACAGTGAAAGGATATTGCCTTTGGAAGCTGCTAATGGTCCATGAAAAGAAAACAGCAGAAAATGGGAAAGCAGTTGTTCCAAAATAATAAGAACAAAAATCTTTACATTTTTAGCTCATTGTCTTCCCATTGTCAGAGGATTAGGAATGGGCAGAAGACAGTTTGCAGCTAGAAGGAGTTGCAGATCCAGACGGGTTGCAAGTCAGAGATATAAGTAATGAAAAAAATAGCGCAGTATATGCCGCAAAATAATTCAATATTTTTAATTTTCCACTTGCCACACAAAATTCATGTTTCCTATAATGTTATCCACAAGGCATCATTATTCCCTGGGATGGGAGAGACGAACCAATAAAGTGTCATAAGAAATGAGCAGCAAGGGTTGCAAAGGTCAGGCAAAACAGGAAAAGCTTCAGTCTCAGTAACTCTGTCTTAGACAAAGATACTTCATGAACACCCAAGCATGAGGCACCACTGAAGCCAAAAGGAGGTCTCTGCCTCATTTATTCTAAGCTTAGGAGTACAAAACACAGCTGGGAAGGCCTAATTCCACAATGACTTCAACCTAGATCTACCTGCACATTGCTGCAGCAGGATTATTACAAGGGAAAAGCAATAATTACTTGACTAAAACAATGCCAACAGGCAAACTTCAAGCATATCTGAATTTTAACAAAACTGCTTGTCAAAACGATGCTTCCTCTACTGCTAAACACACTTGTACAGGTGAAAACAAAGAAGAGAGAATAAAGGTACTAATAACAGTGGCTCATTCCTTAAACAACTCTCTCCCTACTCACAAGAGCTTTTCATCCATTCTTAGATTATTTCTATAGCCATAACCAATCCAGCATGAGCTTTGGCACCTGCCTCTGCACCCAAAGACCACAAAAAGCACTAGCCAGACATTTTCATGTCCCCTATCAATGTTCTGATCTTCTTGCTGTAGGAAAGATAAGGAGATACTAAATTCTTTGTCCCAGCATAGCAACATCGAAGTGGAGTCTATGTGCCCTATGTTATTTGAACAGCTCTTTAGCTCACAAGTATATTTCACCCTAACGTAAAGCAGCACATTTCTTTTTAATATAACTATTACTTATATAACTTACTACCATAAAATTTGCCATTTTTCTTCCCCTCTCCAAACAACAATACGATAAAATAATAATAATAATAATTAGAAGGAAGAAACATTGCCCTTAGAGACAGTTATGTTTACTGTGTAGTGATTTCCCAATAGAAATTAATTCAAAACAAATTTACATTCTACATTTAAAGAAGATATAAATAATTCATGTTCTCATATCATGAGCACTCTGCATGTCATACACCGGGGTACCTGCAATTTTTCAGTTTATCCATTTAAAATTTTCATTCAGGAGCTCATTATCATGTTTTTTTGTGCTTCTATTCCACTGTGGCAATTTAATAGTCTTCAACAGAATTATGTTAAATTAAAATGTATTCAGTTTTACCATTCCAAATCCTTTTAGCTTTTAATTTAATTGCTGAAGGCTTCAATTTTACTTATGTACTATTAACTTACCTTGTTCACTGATGCTGCTCTCAGAAACATGAAAAGACTAACCCCGCAAAGGCTGTGACGTAGGGTCTCACTCCTCTTAAGCCACTTCTGCATAAATGCATCTCCATCTCTTTCAGACCAATGATTCCCCTCATCTCTGAGAGCAGAAACAGAACCCATTGCTTCATTTTTGACCAACCACTCTTCTTCCATGTAAACATAGTGAACAACCTTGCACACTAGTGCACGCTGTTGTCCTCTGACAGGCCATTCCCCCACCATTACAGGGTCTGACAAGTTTCTTTACCCAGCTCCTGCTCATAATTATTGTGCATGTCAGCTCCTGCAAGAACCCCCGATGTGCTGACAACTGAGCAGGTAAGTAGACACTTTGCTGGAAAAGGCAGGAAAATCCTCCACTTCTTTTAGGATCTGTGACATGACACGGAAATGGACCTCCTTCCAATCACTATCTCAAAATATACAGCTGTCCTGGGTTCAGCATTGGCAACTATTTTTCTCCTTCTTAGTAGCTGGTGCAGTGCTGTGGTTTTGACTTTCAGCCTGGGAACAGTGCTGATAACACCGATGTTTGCAGTTGCTGCTCAGTAATGTTTTCTCTGATCAAGGACTTTCTGAGCCTCATGCTCTGCCAGGGA
>JANRGW010047294.1:0-15750 GCA_024733675.1 Psilopsiagon aymara
CAGGCCACGAGTCAAAAACACAGTGCTGCACCAGCTACCAAGAAGGGGAAAAATGACTGCTACTGCTGAACCCATGAAAGATGCACAATAAAAAATTAGGAGAAGGGTATGCAGAGGTTTTCAATGCAAAGAGATGTAACATTTATAACATTTCTTGAGGTAAACCTCCCAAAATTAAGGTAAAATCACTTGCAGAAGTGACAATAAGTATTATTAATTCAATTCTTAGGTTTTTCTAGCAGAAGAAGAAATAATAAATTCCAGTATATAGTTTACAGGAGGGATACACAATATTTTGTGTGCACATGTGCACCATTAACCAGAGTTTTGTTTGTTTTTCAAGTTTATGAAGCAGCCACCACAAGCATCCTTTTTTTAAGAAAGAAGATTGATAAAAAATCCAAATGTTCTCTCTTATAATGTCACTTAGAAGTTTGTAATTCATCAGACATAGAGTACTGTAGGAAAACATACTGCTACCTGATTTGAGGAAAGCAAATGCACCAATTCAGTGAATATTTATGCTAGTAAGGCATAGAGGTATAGGTAAAGCACTAAGTGTTTCTGCAAGAACTTTCATGAAGACAGATGCTCTGGGAATCAATGAGCTGAAGTTAAAAAATGGATCACTATGATTCATTTATTCTGCATCCTATACATGTCTCAGTTTTCTATGTTAATCACTGACTTTGTTGGCTCAATGCATCCAGCTGGAAAAATTCAAACTTCTCTTTACCTTGCTATCTGTTTTCAGAAATATTCTTTCTTTATGTGTAAATGCACTTGAAATGTCAAAGATTCGTGGGAGTAATACCTGGCTGCTTAAAGGAACTAAGAAGTCCCATATGCAGGAAAATGATATATCAAGAAAGTGCTGTCAAAAACTGAAAAATTGTTTGTCAGAATAAGAGTAAGGGCATCAGAAAAACTCTGGAAATTAGAAGGTGTCATGTTTCTTTGCATTTCCTGAAAATTATTTTGGAGCTTAAAGTGCAATTTTTTTTTTTCTTTCTAGAAGTCTACTTATGTTCCTTTATTGTAACTTTACGCAGTATTTTATGTTCTTGCAAATGTTCCATGGCTGAAATATAATACATTCCATACTGGTAGCAAGCGGTTTAACTCAGACTTTAGCTACATCTAACATTTTCTCTCTAAGAGCTGTCTGGAAAGACGTGAGATCACCACCTGAATAGGTTATACCTGTGCTGATATACTTAATTTTGGCTCAGCTGCAGCGTGCCAAAGTCACAGAAACTATTTAATGCAGTTGGCATCCAGCAAGTGTTCAGCTGCAATTAGTCCATTTGGCATATTTTCTTGTAAAGTGTGATTTTTGTTTTTGAGTTTAACATGACAGCCCAGCAATGAACTTCAGCTTAGAAGAGGGCAGCTGCTCTTTGAGAAGCGCACTCGTAGTCACTTTTTGACATCAATGATTTTCATTTCCCAATGGCATAGAAGTCATTGTTAGTTAGCCAGCTGAAATATATATTGACAGATACATGGAAAACTTGAAAATTGCAATTTTACAATGTGGATTTTCTTGGGAAGAAAATAAAGTTCTATACAATAAAATATGAATTTGGTCAGCAATGGCCATTTTACAGTGTGCTTTTCAAATCTAAAGTTAAAATTAAAGAATAATACAAAATTCAAACAGCAGCCTTTGCTGCTGTTGTGTCTGAGATGCCTGTATTCAAGGCATGCATGACTCAAACATTTAAATACCTCATGTTAAGTTTCATCTGGAAATGAAAAGGCAACAGATGCAGCAACATAGATGAAAAGGCAACAGGTGCAGCAGCTTAGAATAAGGTTTTTCTGGAACAATATGTTAAAAATAACAAATGAGTATATGTATCATGAACTGGCTAATGTATTTAAATAGTATAGAAAAATAGGAATAAAAGATGCATGGAAATTACAGTATTTTGTTTTTGAAATGACAAGACAGAAATTGCAGCATCTGTAACTAATGAAAATTACGTTGGACTAGATTTCCAAAGAAAATTGACCAAAAGTATAGAAGTTTTGTTGAATGGGATTCATAAAGGTACTTCAGTAGCTGTAGTGCCAGATGATTACTGAAGCTAGGGTTGTCAGTCCTACTGCAAATTCTACTGAAAATATATTCTAGACACATAAAAAGCTTCATAAGTCTACCTTGACTCTTGTTTTGCTGGTAATGCAAAAAATCCCCAAAGAACACCCCTGCACAAAATGTAATGCACAAGCAGAATTCACAGTCAAATAGGCCTTTCATTGCTTATTGTTTCAGTGCATCTTTCTTAGCTGAGAGACAAAAATCATTCCCATTACATCATGTCACAGCAATAGTAACCAGCAGATGCTGTAAAGCAGAACTGCTAATATAATGACCTTTTTTCCATGACAGTGGCTTGCTTTTAAGTGCCATTTTTTTTTGTTTCGATTTCACTTTGGCTTTTCAGAGGCCAGTTTCTATTTGAGCTTATTTAAGGTGTAGTTTCTTATGAAGCTAAAACGGTTATCTATATATTCATCTGCTAGCTTTTCAGATAATACGATATTTTCTCTTTGATTTGGCAACCACTGGTAAATACTGACCCACTTATATTCACCCACTGTGTTTTCTTCACTGCTTTTGCCCTCCCTTTTTAAATTCTTCCATCAGCCACTTCATCATCTCCTTACAATGAAGTATAATCCACTTCATTTTCAAGGACCTTCACAACCTTGAAATGCCCGGCTATCACACATTATTTATGATAAAATGTCAGCTCACACCTTGTGTGGATACGCCACTGTTTGTTATATTTCCAAATAAGCTTCATGCTATCTTTCAGACATGGGAGGAGTTTCTCAGAAGTATTTTCAGAGCTGCTAACTGTTACCATATTTCATCTCTCCCCTTAAAATTCTGCATCATGATGCTTATGAAAAATGTCGCTATCAATTTAACAATGTACCTGCTTCTACTGCATGTTAATTTAGCCAATAATGTCTCACAGTTTTTGTATTTATCAACCTCTTACCACTCGTTTTATGAATAAAACACAAATTAATTGTGGCAGGGACCATTTTTTATCCCTGCTTAGGGTTTTTTTTTTTTGCAGTTTCAATTATGGGTGCATGAATGCAAAAGCCAGCTGTACATTTTCTGTAACTTAAGAGAGTATTATGCCCTCAGTGGTTGCATCAGATCTTTGATATTTTTGGCCATGTAAAAGTAGAAACTGTATGAATTTAGGAAGAGCTGAAGCTCAACTTTGCTCACATGTTTTCACAGCCGTTGCTAGCGTTTTTCTTAGTCATGCTCTTTCTTCATAGCTGTAGCTGAACACTTTCACTGTCTTATGGCTGAAAATATTTGTTTCTTTCAGATTTTTGCTTCATTTAGGAAAAATAAATATGCTTACTTCTAATGTTAATTAGGGGCTTAATAATAAACACCTAAACAGAGGTAATACAAGCATGACAAATATAAGCAGCCTCACCATTGCATTCAGAAACATAAAAGCTACGGGGAACAATACATCCAAAATACTGATGAACCACTGATTTGTGTAATATGTTTATAAAATTCTTATTATATCTTTTATTATTAAAATATACAGCCTTGCGTCACTTGATTTCTCATAATTACTGCTACAAGTTGGATGCATCTTTCCATTGAGTTATAAGCTGGAAAGGAAAGCATTAGAAAAAGGAAAAGTAAAAATGAAGAAATAATTTTAAAAGTACATAACTTTAAAAAAATCAGTGGTGGACATATACTGCACCCATCAACCATGACAGGCCTTGTCAGTTCACACTGCTGTGGCTAACAAAAGTGCATGCTCTAAGAGTCTGTAGTGACACATTTGGCAAACAAGCAAAACTTCAAGCATAGACCTAGAACACATGAACTAGTCCAAGCGATAAAATAGCATCCAGTGGGTCAGAACACCATGAGTAAGATCAAAATGAAAATAAAAATAATTTTAAAATCTTCAGTAAGAATCTTTTTTTTTTTTTTTTTTTCCTCCACACTTTTGATTGATGGGGCTTTCTATTTGCTACTGTCTAACTGTCCAACAGAAATAAATAGCTTTGGCAGTACCCGCACCAGATGTTGGAGCATCATGCTCTAAGCAACAAAGAAAGCAACAAAGAAGAATTGCATTGTGCAGCATCTAGGTTGGGGACTATTTAAACTGTATGTTTCACAAGAGCCAGCACTGAATTACTCCTGCTTTTTTGAAACTGTAGAAACAATGACAAAAGCTGGAGAGGGCATAATGCGTCGTTTAGAGCTACCTAGAAGGTGACTGGATGAACAGGAAACAGGGGACAGGAATAATATTCAAGATTCCTATTTCGGTTTCCTAAAATGGAATTAATTTTGTTTAAATTTAATTGCTTAATACAAAGAGATTAAACTGTAATACCTATATTTAGAAGGTACACTAGTCTGGCAACTGAGTTCCAGGAAAACATGCTCTCTAGAAATGCAGCTTCTGTTTCAGCAAGGTTGTTTACTGTCATCACAGATTAACTTCAATCTGCTTAGGTTCCTTGTAAGTGTTCTGAAGACCTACAAGCTGAATCAAATATAGTGCATGGCAACTATAATCTTATGCCTTTTACACAACAACATACTGAATAAAATATTTACCTTGCAAGCAGGAGTCTTGTTTTTGATTTTTTCCTTAGCCTCAAAGGTTTCAAGCCTCCATTTCTCAGTTCTTGAGAATAGAATTTAACTGTTAGCATACAGACTAGTCTGAACAAGGATGTTTTACATCTTTTTTGTATTTGAGTCAATGCAGATCCAAGAATGCTGGAGTCAAGGTCCAGAAAGAATGACATAGCACTGAGCATTGCATGTAGGTGCTGTTGATTAGAACAATTAACTGGGTAGCAGTTGTCAGTTTCTGCCTTACTCCTGTGATTATTACTATCATGAAAGACAGATAAACCTAGGAGGTTTTCTTTTAGACAAGAAGGGAACAGAACATTGTTCTAAAAACGCAGTGTAATAACAGTAATAATTTAAGAATAAATAAGAGCTCAATATAACCTGTACAAGGTCTGCTATTACTTTGCTCAGAGGCCTGCTTCTTAACAAGCACATATTTAAATCCTGAAGATGCAGAGAACAGCAGCATGTATATTCATAAATGTAGCGATTGCCGGTACCACCAGCCCACAGACACTACAAAGCTGTCATGCCAGATGTACCTCAGTGGTGAAGGAAGAATCAGCACTGAAGATTCGGTGTGTGCATACGAGTTTGCACGTATACTAGCTCAGAAAATTAAGAACACTGCTTTCTAATTCAATGAAAGATTTCAGGAAAAGTGGAATAATTGACCAGATAAGAAATGTAAGTGGCACTGTTAGCCATCTGAGAGGCTTCTTCTATATTTACTTATTGTTATTTAATACATAACTTGCACATGTTTATGTACATACCTGAATATTTAGTACATCTTGGAAAGAAATAAGAATCGATTCAAGAATTAGTGGGTGTAATCTGATGTCATTGTTATTAATCACATAATAGACGCTTGACTATTTTGTCCAAGTTGTCCTCTCTGCAATGAGAATGGTAGACATTTTACAGTGGGAAATCCTTTATTTTATGCTGTCCTCCACTCCCTAGTCTTTGATGCCTTGATGCTTATCACAGTTCCGTGTTGAAAACTGAGACACCTAACAGGCATGTTCTGCCAGAATAGCAAGGATACTGCAGCTTTCTTTCCAAAATTCAGGTCATGTTTGCAGTAGTCGGAAATGATGCGATAGTGCTATTTCTGCTAATATATGATCATGTTTTAATTAATATACTTTGTCAGAGCAGACTTGGATACTCATTACACCACTTTCATTTAACTTTGACTATTTCTAAGAAGAAAGTATATTCTTCTTCAGGCATTTTCCACATTTTAAGAACCTCGATAGTTCTGCACCTGGACCATGTGTTTTTAAGTTATCCAAGAATTAAAAATGTAAAAAATTACATTTAAACTTGACACCTGTTTTCAGAGGCACACCCATATGTTTAAGAAGCACAGATGTGTATGCAGTAAAATAAAGGGTGTTTCTGGATCTTCAATTGTTGTAAACCTTTCATTTCCTCCATAACACCATTTTTTATTTTTTATAGTCCATATTCCTAACTATCAAGTTTACTGGCAAAACTTTTCCAGTAACTGTATTCTACGGGTATTTTTTTTTCCCCTTTTCTTCTCCCCTCCTCCCCTTTATTTCACATTTCTGAATTTATTTTTTCCTTTCGCTGAACAAACTTTTTATATATGCAAATGCTGGCCACTGTTGTTTTATGAATTGCAGTGCTAATGCCATGCTGCATTCCATCATGAGAAAGGATAGTGGTGCACACTGTAGGGAGAGACATCCAAGTCAGGGATTGGGTGTATGTCTTATATTATACTGAAGTGAATTCTTCAGATATTTGGAACTTTTTCTCAGTGAAACAAGTTTCAAAGGCTTTACAGTTCTTCAGGCCTAAATCACCATGACTTTACTTCAAGATTATATAGGTTTAATTCTATTGGCATCTTTAGCATAACTCAGCATGAACCTGTAGCTATTTTTTCTTTTTTAGCAAATTAAATCTTGCATTTTTAGTGAGCTTTGGAAAGCAAAGATACTGTGAACTTGTGGAATATGTGTCATTTAATTGAGTATTCCTGAACAGAGTTTAAAATATCAAAATTCAATGCTAATCTGAAGAGTATTTAGTTAATCTACCTATTTTTAAACATATGTTCCTCATTTTATTAAATACAAATTGAATGGTATTTCTAAAATGAAATGAGTAAAAATCCATCAGCTTAAGTCCGGTCTGATGCCCTCTGAAATAAATGTCATTTAATTACATTATTATGCTTTCATAAAAATAAGTTATGATCTCTCTTAATGTATCTTAAACCTAAATTATCAAGTTAGCATACTAAAATTAAGAGTCTTGGACTTAAAATTAAGAATCTTTTTTACTTGGAATCAACAGAAAAGTGAAAAGAATTAATGAATGAATGACAGTTTCTGACAAAGATTGAGAGTTCTAGCAAAAATACAGATGCATTCAGTCATGCATCTGTATAGGCTTGATGGCAAGTCCTCTAGGTCACAGGCAATAAATCAAAAAAAAAAAGGTAAAATGGTAAGAAAACAACATAGATAACTGGATAGGAGACAAATTTATTCCTTAAATATTACTGGTGATGCTATCTCACAGTTAAAAATTCTTACTTTAGAAGCTGCATAAGCATATTATTTTCTGCATCTTGTGTGACAGTAAGAGGCTAGTACATGATGAGATGTGTTGCCTTTTCAGTAAAATGGTTATCACTAGAGTAATAATGGTGAATGTTAATACTTTTACCATTTTTTTAGGTTGCATATGACACCTTCATGTGAGTAACTAAAACTGTGTAGTAAAATGCTCAGTTGAGTTTCTAGTCATAATAAAATGTAAAGGAAAATTAGAACAACAACAAACAGGGTAGATTTCTATTTTCATTCTGATATGGATGCAATATATGAAAGAAAATTATTTTTCAAATTCCTCATATGTGCCAACATCTAAACGTAAGTAAAGTTTGTATCAAAGCTTAGATTCACATATTTTATGCTACATTATTTATCTAGTGGTGCCCTTTACTCATTATGTTCACTATATCTTTCAGTGAGAAATTTGTCCACTTATGAGGTTTTATACTACCATCTAGTTTAATCTTCTTTTCTTTAAGAAAATATTGTCTTAGACATTTAAAAAAAACCCAGTCAGTTGCTGATATTAGTGAATATGCTTTGCTGAAAATACATTTGTCTATGTATTAGAAATAATGATTTTTCCTTAAGGCCAAATATTAAGATTATGATTTTAATTGGTCAACATCAAAGACATGTTTTATTAATTACAGAACTAAATTTGGATTATAGTGACATGATTGCCCTCCACAATCTGTAATTCAACTAGTGAAGGAGTTGCCTGCCTTTATCACGATGAACTGGAGCCCTTTCTGCTAAACTGGAGACCTTCTCGCAATTTTTCATGTTAAGGAGTGTAATGTTAATGTCCTCCAGGAAAAGATGCAGAAATCAAAAAGAAAGATGAAGCAGCAAGCCATGTTTTAAGTGCAGAGACCTGTTGTTTGAGGTGTGAATTCAGAAGCTTTCAAGCATACTTTGCTTTATTAATTTTCAGAAGGTAAAGACTGCTTCACAGAAAAGATACTTAAGCATGTTCCAGTGGGATAGTTAGAGTTTACCCATAAGCCTATGTAATATGCTGGGGCTGTATCTGAACAAAGAAGTGGGAAATGTTATGTAACTAGTATATAACATACATATGGAGAATACTGGGAGCCAGGATTTTATCTTCCTAATTGACACATGTTCAAACTGGAACACTATAGTCCCATGAGACATTCAGGTTAAATAAGTGGGATGTCTTATGAGGTAAGATACAACAGAGGGATGGGCTGAATTTACTTACTGACTAATTCGTTACTAACAGCTCATGCAAACCTAATAAATGTAATAAGAAACATAACATGGGGCCCAATGCAAAGTCTACTCGATTTGTGTCCATTATCACATACTGATACATTAGATACATTCTACTTAGGTTTTCAGTAGAGGAAAAAGAAGAGAAAAAAGAAAGGGGGAAAACCCAACAGAAGCAAGTGAACAAACAAAAAACCCCAACAAGATGGCAAATTACCCCATAAACGCCATTCCTCTTCAAATTAGAGGGATAGTATCCCCCATCCTGTATTTCAAATATCTATCTCCTGCCACCCCTTTCAGGGTATGTCATCAAAATTATCATATCTACTGAATAGTTGATTTTAGAATTTTATAATGTCAGTTCTTTTTTTAGAAGAAATTTCCATTTCCTGGCTGGGTGGCATGCTTGATCATCCTCAGCAGTATCTGCCTTCCCAGTGCTAATGCTTTTTTTCTTTATAGACTTTTGAGAATTCTTAGTTTGCTGCTGCATGTGCTTGCTTACTCTCTGCTAGTCGTGTTACTGATTTGTAGAAATATGGAAGGGAAAAATACTAAACCTGTGTCTAGCAATGAGGCTGTTCTTCTTCATAATTATTTTCAAGGCATAGTCTGGCATTTTACTGCTCAAGTGAACTTATCCAAATTCTGCTTTTTTCATCAGAGGGTACACATCCTAGTGACAGTTGTATTTCCAAATCCTTTTATCTTTTCTCTAAATTTATCAGTTGACTTAGGAGCTGATTTGTGTGGTAGCTACTGAAAGGGAACTGGAAGACCACAGTGCAATGATGAAATTATACAGGATTAAATAATCTGTAAGTGTGCAACTGGCAAATGCCTGTTTTTCAGGAGTTCTGCTTCAAGTATTACACACTAAGGCAAGTTCACAGCATTGAGAGGGTGGTACCCTAAAACCAAACCAGAAAAGCCTAATTGAAAAATTATATTAACCTCCTTTGCTACAGGTTTAAGATACAGACTGCAATTCCTGTATGAAATTCTATTTACTGACATTATAAAAATGCTTGAATATTGACATTTCTAAGTACCAACAAAATAGCACAGCAATTTTACAATAGCCATGAGTATAAATACAGCGTGATTCTTCTGCATCTTATGGTAGATAGCATTAAAGATAATATGATATATTTCAAATCATTGCAACTAAAATTATATTTGTAAATTCCTTCATCTGATGATTTTCAGCAGAACATGTTCCTGTGAAATAATTTCTTTCCTTTTAAAAACTGTTCAATAGAGTAATTTAATGTTACCCAGGTGGATGTTCTGTCTTTTAAAAAGATTAATTCTAACCCTTTAATTATTGGAAGTTATCTTTTCTTTAGAAGAACTAATTAATACCAAGGGTTTTCTTTGATTAGAAATGCTCTGAAATAAATGGAAATTGCCCCTTAAAATATTTGGTATAACATTGACAAGTTTTTATTATATTCCTATGTAGTTTTATAACCCTTTCCCTTACACTTTTATTTTACTTGTTTCTCCTCTTTCCATCTTAATTACACCATTTATACTTCAAAATATATCTAGCTGTTTATGGATTTATTCACTTTATTTATATTATTCAGTAGGAGAACTCTGTATTTGTCGCTACAAATACCAGACTGCTTATTACAAAACCAGACCCTTACAAACTGGTTCTAAGCTTGCAGGACAGTATTTGCTATTATAAAATTCACATATGGGCATGTGATTTCTATGGAACCTGATAGCAATTTAGCTCAGTTCAGCATCATAGCTAAATACATAAAATTTGAATTAGTCCAGTTGAATTAGGTTTGATTCTCTGAATCATGGCTTTCTAGCTTTGTGTTATCATAAGGGTTTAGTTTCCTAGGGCTTTATACTAAATTCTTCAAACAAAAAGTGACATCAGTCTTCAAAAAATCAAGCATGATCACTACTTTCAAAACAGGAGAGACCATTCCTTATGAAAAAAAAAAAAACCCAACAAAAAAATGTGCTATGTTCTTCAGAATCTCTTACTATAATTTCAAGTAGAACCCATGCTATTGTCAGAAGTTTATTAGACATGCATCTTTATTTCTAGAAAAAATGATTTTCAAAATTTAAGTAATGAAGAAGGTAGCTAACAAAGGCAACAGATATATGGCTTAGAGAGCTTTTTCAGGTGCTCCTGAATTCCTTAGATTGTAATGCAAGAACAAGACACACTAGAATTACAAGGAGTAAATTTTAAAGCCAGTAAAAGAAATTTTTCCACTCAAAATGAGAGTATGTTTTGTTACCTCTTTCCAGGAAACTACAGAAGTCACAAATGTTATTAGATTGTATGGGATGCTTGTAGGGATATTAATGATATTCAGATAACAGACTTAATGAACATTGTAGAGTATTGCTACGGTTAGACGTAATCACAAGTAATAGCTCCTTTGTTGTGTGCTGCTAAAGGATGTGGTCTTGATCTCTTCTAGATACATGATAATGGACAAAATGGATCTCTGATACTTCTTAGGTCTTTGTGAAATTCAGAGAAGCATTTATATCTGAAAATGACAGTACAGAAGCAAACCAAAGCCAAATCTTAAAGGTTCAGAATGAATAGAAAACATGTCCCACACATCTAATTACAGACAGATTTTGTCAGGAAGTTGCAGGAAAAAAAAGGAAAAAAATACAAAACCAAACCTTTTGTGATTTTCTTTTTTTTTTCTTTTTTTTTTTTTTTTTTTTTTGGTGGTTTTTTTTTGTTTGTTTGTTTGTTTGCTTGTTGGTTTATTTTTTGTGTGTGTGTGTGTGGAAAAAAAACCAACCAACCAAATAAAAAAAATCCCTATTTGTCAAAACCAAAATGTGATGGTGAAAAGTACTGCCAGTTTTGTGAACTTGTCTGAAATATGGCTTGGAAATCTTCATAGCTGCATGACATTTCACCAGCTGGAACAGTTGGGAGAGTAGCATCACAGGATGTGTGACTTCAGGAGAGCTCTGCTGCATATGCTGACCACAGCCTGGGGACCCCAGGCTTCCTAGCTTTCAAATCTAGGTTCATAACTAAGTTCTTTTGTCACTTGATTTATTTTAGATGCCCTGTTCAAAGGGAGGTATTTATGAAAATTGTAATATTACTGTATTATCCAACCTCTCTTTTTTAGGATTAAATATTTGAGAAATTATTTCTCTAAACTCTTCTATTTTGTATTTTTTATCCTCTTCTGCATTTCAGTAACTTCCATGCACTGCACATCTTAGTCTTGCGTCATTCCAAATAACAGAAATATCATTTCTTACGCTGTTAATAGACAAAAGCTGCATACACGAAGTGCATTTGCAAGTATTCAAAATTTAACTTCAGGGAAAACATAGCTAGGTTGATATAATGGGCATGCTTTTAAATTGCAGGTTCAATAAGAAACCAACAAAACCCAGCAAAGGAGGCTTTCTATATATTGACTGCTATAGTATGGAACTGCAGGACACATGATACTACCAAATATTGGACAGGCTTTCACAGTTAATTCATATTTGCTTAGTAATGTGCTCACTAGGACTTTTCAATTTTTGTAGCTGTTGTAAGTTGTCTAAAGAACTTTTGCTAAAGCAAATGGCATCAAGTCCACAATAAATAAACCAAGACATTGTCAATTTTATATATCAACACAGCAGAAAAGAGATGGAAAAAAAAATGTGACCCATATGAATCAGCCAGATAAGTCCAGGATGTGTGCATGTTGTAATAGAACAACTATTAACTTGCTTTGTGGGTCTGCTGAGACTGCATGCTTGATTGTTAGAAGTCTGGAAATTGAATACAGACAGTGAGAGAAGGGACCAAGGGGGGAACTTGTAGGTATTCACTGCTGAGGTTCTGAAGAACATACTTAAAGCTGCATATTGTAATAATTAAAGCATATCTTTGAATCATTTTCAAAATTTAAGCAAATCCAGGGGACCTAGTGAGAGAATAAAAATTAATTCCCTTAATTCCTCAAAATGGCAACAGAAGCATCTGGACAGACACCAAAATATAAATAAATCCTATGAATATTTAAGTGAAATATAGTCATAGGTAACCTTATGGCCATTTTAGTTTCTCTTTTTTTTTTGATATGAGACTAAATTTTACTTTTAATTAGAATGATCCTGCATAGATAGTTTTCAATTTATGCAAAAATGTCTGTGATTTGTGTTTTTACCTCTTCTGCAGTTCCCTACTTAATATGACAATAAACAATGGCAGTTAGACATCATTTGGAGTAGTCGGTATCATTCCTGTTCCAATATGTTTGGTTTTGTATATGCATGTGTGCTGGTGTATGTCTGCTTCTGTCTACATGCCATTACTCATGTCTGCAGCAAATAGAAAATGAGAGTTGAGTTCTTCTCTAGCTCAGCTGTGGAACCCACTTGTGAGTCTGAAAAAATCATGTGCTTTGTCTGCCTGGCACAATGCAGAACTTTAACAGGTATATAACGAAATTTAATCAATTTCACCAAATTCTTTAACGTCTTCTAATGGAAAAAACATGATTAGAAATTTAAAAAGCATTACTATAAATATAGTTAGTTTTTATCTAATTTTCAACAGCATAAATGCCTTCCCAATTTTCAGTATATTTGAAGATAGTGTTTGTACTATTTGTGCAATAGTATGTCAACATAAAAACCTGTTTATCTAAAAGCCTGTTTATCTCTCATCTCCAGTGAAAAATAATGATAACTTGCAAATTTTTAATACTAATTCCTCTAAAAATATCAGATCTGTATCTTGCATTATATTATAAAATTTTATTGACAAAAACTTTTGATTGGGTACTGTTTTGCAAGAGGCAACATTTTACTCTTCCTTCTATGCAGAACTAGACAGAATGCTTTTACCTATTTCACTTCACTGCTACACATTGAAAATTAAATCTGTATTCCATATAAAAGGAGAGTTAGTCTTAATTGAGCAGAAAAGAAATCATAAAAATAATCAAACAAGTTTAAAAATTAAAGAAATATTGCATTTTTATATGTTTAGGTGGAAATAAGGATATAATTTTGTGATTTGCTTCATGTTTTAAGTATTTTTCCTTGAATTGCAAACTAGTTATTCCTTCTTAATTCAAAATATAAAATTCTAAGTCTGATGGAAAAGTCAGTAGAAAAGCATTCAAAACTTTTAAAAATAATTTTCTAAAATATTGTCGATTTCTTATCTGATCTGAAAAGGTGATATATTTATATATCTATTTTAAATATTGCCATACTGAACAAAAGTCATGCTTTGCTTCTGTTCTGTATTTGTGCCCTGCTTAGATCTGTACAAATATTCTCATGCTTTTCCTTCTTTTTCATGATTATAGTTTTTCCTTATTAGCTTCCGAATACACTGACATCTTTCCAAGACCACCCCTCTAAGTAACTAATTGTGAGTAATATGAAGATCATATACAAAAATGTGATTATGCCACAATTAATATTTTGTTTCAAAATGTAAATTAACATTTATGGGATTGTCCAGCAATTTTTCTTCCTGAAGAGGGCATCACTGACAGGAGTTAATCTCTGCAAGAACACTTAGAAATATCCCTGCAAACCAAAAAGGAATGGATCAACTGATGTGCCACATCATCTTTCATTTAATGTTCCGTTAGAATTATGAGCAATAAATGGAAAAGTAAGGTATACAGCTTTCAGCTTATTCTTCATTTTATATTGCAGTATTTTTCATTTAAAAAATATTTTATCTGAGAAGATGAAGGTGTAATGATATTTTTATTTTGTTAATAATTTATAACAAACATCAGCATTGAAACAGTATTTTAACTTTTTAATATTTAAAGTTAATACAATCTGTATTCTTTCTGATTTTAGTAAATAAAAGTGGAATGCTAGTTTCTGACACCCATCATACAATACCGTCACTCCAGGAGTTAATAACTGAAAATCCTAAATAGAAAGTGAAACACAAGTAAAATAAGTTCTAACAGTAACAGAGCTGCCACTTTTAGTCTTAAAGATAGGTGAAGTGTTTCTAATCAAGCACACATTAATGTCTATTTCAAAAAAATATCTGACAACTTTGTTCCTGCTGTAAAAAGCAAAATTTTTGCTGATAATGAATTAATACTTTGGCATTTATACTGTTTTTTTCTTTTGTTCCGAATGATCCCAGCCATGCATACTGTGATTATACAGACTATATGTGTCTATACAGAGGAATCACTTTAGTCTTGATTGAAATGAAGCCATAGTCAAGATGAAAATATTCAGCTTTTTTAACAACTGTCTGCCCAAATATTTCAGAATAGAAAAAAACAAAACCTATTGAAGTTGCATGGGAAAATCTATAATGATATAAGAGGGATTCCAATTAAAAGAAATAAAAAAAATAAAAAATAAATGGTTTAAAGCTAACTTTCATAACAGGAGAGCTATTACTTGATACCAGTGTGAGTAAAAGCAGCATGGATTTCTGAATAAAGGGAAAACAAAGCTGAGAAATCACATAGCCTTTTATTCCCTAGCTGAATGAGATAGCTATGGAAAGCATCGCTCATCTCTGATGAGCATTTACCAAAAACTTTCTGTGACTGCTAAAATACGTATAAATTTGGCCAAAATACCAGGAAAAAAAGGCAAGCAATGGCATAATGGATATTAATAAACACCTCAAAGCACACACTGTTTAGATTTCCAGTGGCACAAGTAGGAAGATGCCAAGGTTAGTCTCACTTTCTATTCTCAACTTACACTGTTGTGCCTGGGTTCACCTTCCCATCCTGACGCCTGCCTTTTCCCACTGTGTGATTTAAGACCTGAGTGCCAGCCTTAATTCTGAATTTCCTGACTTTTATAGTTTAAGTCAGTCCCTTAATATTATCTAAACATACTTTCTTGGTATTTAATATAAAGAAGCTTTGCTTCTGAAATAGAAAGACTTTGATCTGCTGGGGCTAGAGGGGGGCTGCTGGGGGAATGGGGTGTGACTTCCATTATTTTCCAGCCCTTTCCTACTGTGCTACTTGTGATATAATTTTCTTTTTTTATTTTTTTCCCAGCCAAAGATTTACTGCAAGGACCACAACTGAACCCCCTCACATGAGGGATAAAACTGACTTTGCCATACTACCTTCAATGATTTTTTTTTTTTGTTCTTCCTTTATATGTAAATGAAAAGTGTGTGTCGTGGTTTCAACCCTAAATCAGCCACGCAGTTTGCTACATGGAGAATCGAAAGAATGCAACTCCCACAGGTTGAGATAAGAACAGTTT
>JANRGW010047300.1:0-21993 GCA_024733675.1 Psilopsiagon aymara
GCTCTGCTTATAAGGTCTGTCTGTACTTCAGAGGAATTCATATTTTGCGAGTAAATAGAATATATGGATGCAACAGGTAACCTGTATTCTGGCAGATAATGGAAAAGAGGGCAAGTTTTTGCTGAACACGGGTTCAGATCTATAAGACTCTCACTGGTTTGACCATATTTATTTATTTTTTTAATATCATTGCTATTCTACATACTATAGCTTAAATACTGTTTAACTGCTTTTTTCTCTCCTCTGCCTCCTCTGCACTTCTCTGTGAATTTGGTTAAGATGGCAATTACCGAGGTTACTAGCTGTGTGTGAGGAGTTGTGTAATGATCTCCCTAGGAAACTGATGCACTAATTTATTATGCTTAGGGTATCACAATCCAAGATGGTTTTCTTTCTTTCATAAATCCTCAACAGCTCCACACTGTTTGAGATCACTGAATTCTGTTTTGTGGGGTGGCACTAGAGTACAATTACGCAGTGTTTTAGGGAAAAACATGAACTAAAACCCCAAAGAAATTCTATGTCTATTCCTGAAGTATTTTTCCCCTTTTAATTTTTTATTGCAGGTATGCCATATAAAAAGCAACCAAACAGTAATTTTCAAGGTTACAATGCTTATGAAGTACTCATTCTTAGTCTAATCAGCAAATGCTCATAGCGTATTATGTTTACAGTCATAAATTAAATGAATGAAGGTTACACATTTATGTGCTTTTAAAAATCTGTTCTGCGTTTTTATATTTTTTTTTTCCAAAATACACATTTTGATGCTTCATTTTATGTGTCTATGTTGAGGAATTTCAGCTATGTGCCCCCTTTTGCTGTGAAAAATGTGGTCAGCAAAAGATATTTCTATTTTACTGTTCTGTCTATATGAGGATGTACTCTTCAGGGGACCTTGGTGGTGAATTGTGAGCTGCTGAGGTCATTGTTGGCTCTTAGAGTCCCAGAGTAAATTGGTAGTCCTGCAACTTTGGGGCAGCAGTTGTGTTGCATGAAAGGCTTGGCTTAGGCCATGCCGGATGCATCTCTGTGGCTGGTCTCCCAGTTATGGACGCATATAACAGCATACTCAGTTTTGCTCCTTGCTATGCAAAAGATGTTGTCAGGCTGGACAGGTTCCATAGAAAGGCCTTAAAAATGATCAAAGCACTGGGAAGCCTGCCGCATGAGGAAAGGCTGGGAGAATGTGGGTTCAGCCTAGAAAAGAGAAGACTCAGGGGAGATGTCACCACCATATGTCAGTATTGAAAGGGTGGCTACAGAAAAGATGGAGACTACTTTTACAAAGATTCACTTGGAGAAGATAAGTGGTGATGGCCACAAGTTATTCCTGGGGAAAGCCCAACTGGACAAGAGGAAAATTTTCACAATGAAAATAATCAACCACTGGAATAATCTCCTAGGGAAGTGATGGATTCCTCAAGACTGGAGACTTTTAAGATTTGGCTGGGCAGGTTGCTGGGATATCTAGTCTAGGTCATGCTTTGCCAAGAAAGGTTGGACCAGATGATCCTTGATGTCCCTTCCAACCTGGCATTCTATGATTCTATGCTGTGAATATCTCATAGACAGGGAGTTAATCTTTAATTCTGTTAATATTCTTGTGCCCATGTGGTTTCCTGTGATTTGTATTGTTTATGGAAACCCTTAACTACAGAACTTTGTGTCTGAATTGGTTGATGGATTATTAGTGTAAGTTCCCATTGGAGTTTGTATGATTTCTCAGGTGTTGCAACTGCTCCTGCGTGGTGGTGTAGTCATTTTGGGGATCTGTAATGTTGCAATGTGGCAGCTCTCACTAGGGTAATGCCAACTGAGGAGGAAGTAACTTGAAAGGACATAATCGACGTTAATGAAGATACCTGACGCTGGCAAACATTGACAGAACTGGGAATTGCAAACCAGGCGCTGAGCTCCCTTCTTGAATCTCATCGCTTAGACCTTTTGGATTTATCAGCTGTAATTATTACCTAATTGTATATCCATAAAAATGCCACAAAAAAAAAACCAACAAAAAACCCCTAGCAACAAAACCCGCACAACTCTTGAGTAACACCTTTTGCATTTTATAGACTCTTTGATGTACCTTTCTTTTCCTAAATCCCTGTGCATGTATTGTTCTTTGTTATTAAACCCCATTATGTTTTAAAAATTAAAATTGGTGTATGTGCGTGTTTTTTTTCTAGGGCAGAAATCTAACAACAGGAGAGCTTGGATTCTTCCCAAGTGATGCAGTAAAGCCTAGCCCATGTGTAAGTACAGTTGTTTAAATCTGTTTGTCATCTTATAGAAAAACTGTCTAGTTTGTACCATTGCTTTATTAATCTTACCTAATGAAAATCGTATGGTTTCTACTTTGTGTTTTCATTGTATGTTCAATATTGCTTAAAATAAAGCATTCCAAAACTTTTGGTTATCAGATTTAAATAGGACATGTCAAGAAAACATGTCTGAGAAGCAGGTCTATCTTTTGGGAATATTAATAAATTGAACTGCCTGAAGAGTTTCCTGAGTATAGAACAAACACATTTTATGTGACAGTGCCCTTTCTTCTTTCCCTAGCAGTAAGGTGAGAATGCTGCGATTCTAATCTGTGCCCCAGTCACTTTGGTTTAAAGAGAAGGATTGCACTTTAAGTAGTGAGTTTAAAAATGTGTAAAACCAATATAAAACTTTGAATTCAGGTGACTCAAATAGTTTTTTCCTCTTTAGGTTCTTATCTGCCTTTATTTCACACAGGGGTGTTCTCAATCTAGAAAAGTTCAGGATGTAACAATCAGAGAAATGACTTAATCATGTATACTCAGGAATTTCATATATATATGTGACGGTACATTAATATACTGTACACTTGCTCCTTCATGCTCTCTATAGCACTGTGCATCATATCACTATGTGTCCCGTCAGTGAGGTTAATTGATGTAAACTTGTAAACCCAGTGATGAATGATATTCCTTACTTTACTTTAAGGCAGCTTTAACTTCTTTTGATTCACAACAGTTTGGCTTTATTAATAGAGTTATTTTCATTGCAACATCAAGATAGGCCACTTAAATGGTTTTTAAGTAGGTGGAATCCGCTGTTAGTGGCTGCATTTTGCTATGCCTTTAAGGCTCATATTTTGCCTTTGTAAAACAAATATACATGTGATCTGAAACACTATAAATACATTGGTGTATCTTGAGACACCTTTAGTCATTTGAGATTTTTGCAGAGGGGCACACAGAGTATTTGTATGTTTGGGTATGAGAACAGGTCTAGAATAAAGATAAAAATGTCTTGTGATCTTAGCTTTTCTCTCTCCATCCCTTGCTTATTGAAGAAGTTGTGGATTTCCTGTACCATGGTATCGCTGTCCTGGACAGAGGCAGTAGCTCCTATGTCTTTCTGTCAGGTTCTTGGAGCTGCCCAGTCAGTCATTTTGTAGTATCATGGAGAGCAACAGTAGCAACATTTTAGGAACCGCCACTATACTTTAATGTAGAAGAAGCAGGATATCCAAAGCTAGGAGGAATGCTACTAGGGTGTTGTGAAGACTGCTTTGTAGTGATAAAGCTTTCTGCAAAATCTAAAATACACTATTTAGAGGACTATTGAAAATAATACAGCTTTAGAGAATGAATAAATATTATTCATGAAATGTTTCCAACTAGTGTTGTGATCAGAACAAAAAGATAAATTGAAGCTTCTCTGCTGTTAACGTGGAAGGATGAAATATAAACATATTACGATAAATGATGCAGTTACAGATACTGAAACATCAATCAGGTTTTAAACATACTATAACTCTTACTGTTATTATTAAGTCTAACAGTCTTTACAACCGGCTGATATAAAAATGCCCAGAAACAGTATAAAATGCATACATCAGAAGACTTCAGGAATGAACATTGAATGAAAAACTGCTGAGCTCCAGAATATCTGTATTTCAGACTTATCACAGATGTACCTAAGAACAACTTTTTCCTCTTTGCAATAAGTAGCATATGTCAGCAGACATTTTCTGCATCAGCTGAGTAATATCTGGTTCTTCTAGCTTTCCTTCTGTTTTCTCATTACTATAGAGCCACTGGGTACATAGCACAGTATGAGCCAAGAAAAAGAAACAGCACTTGATATCCATCTATCTTTATATATAGATACCTGTCCATTCAAAATTAGTGAAAAGGGCTACTCATCTGTTGTTTAAGTGCTCTGGAAGATTGACGTAAAACACCTTTGAATTTTTTTGTTGTTTCCAACAAAGTAGGACCACTTGAAAAACTAAGATTTTCTTCCTTTTCTGTTTTTTTTTGTTTTTTTTTTTTTTTTTTTTTTTTGTTTTTTTTTTGTTTTGTTTTGTTTTTTTTTTGGGGTGTGGTGGTGGTGTTTTTTTGTTTGTTTGTTCGTTTGTTTTTTAGCAATTCTTTCTTCTCCTGCTGCTGGCAGAGTTCATGTTATTTAATTAGTCCTATGGGGGATAGTATTAAAGGTGCAATTCCTCTGTCGATGAAATGTTTTATTGAAATATCTCA
This sequence comes from Psilopsiagon aymara, assembly GCA_024733675.1. Lineage (NCBI taxonomy): Eukaryota > Metazoa > Chordata > Aves > Psittaciformes > Psittacidae > Psilopsiagon > Psilopsiagon aymara. Next base: position 4,518 of record JANRGW010047300.1, read on the forward strand.
CAGCATGTAATGACTCTGTAAGTACTTAGTTGGCCTTGAAACATCTCATTTGGTTGCCTCACTAAAACACTTCTCACAGGAATTCTTTGTTAGTATATTCATAATATGTTAACTCCTTCCAAATCTTGCCAATAGAAGTGAAGGTACCCAACTTACACCACTGGTATATTTTTTTAATGTAGACCCTGTCAGAAAAACTTCTAACGGTTCTATTAATAAAAAAAATCCAGCCTGTCACAGCAGAAAAGAGTTAAAATAGTCTGCACTGCTTTCAGAGTGTATGGAATATTTATCTTTTATTATAACTTCCTTCAGAAGAAAAGAGACTTGCAGATTAATTTGATCATCTGTTTCTTTTAACTTTTTTCATCTGAAATTGATGATTAAATCAATGCTATCTAATTTGTGTTAATCAGAAAAAAATCCTAATCTTCTTTCTCTCTGTTTTTTTATGTCTTAGGTTCCTAAACCAGTAGACTACTCTTCACAACTGTGGTGAGTCCCTGTCTAGTCTTACAAGATTCTGTTTGAAAGAAGCAGTTGCAGAAAGACAACTGTATTTATTACAGTTTAATTTGTATTGGTTTAATTTTTCTAGGCTTTTAAAAGCAGCACCATGAGTTGCTTAGATGCATTTCTGATGTAATAAAGTACTTAAAGATTCTGTCATTTTGTTTACAAGTCTGTAGATGTGCAGCCTAAGTCCCAGAGGTCTGAAACAGAATAAGAGATGAGTACAGTATGAAGTGTGCAAGTAGATCATACATGTTAAGTGACTAAAGTGAAGGAATAATGTTAAATGCATCTTGTTTGGTAAATAATTCTGCATTCCCTTTTTTCTCCAGGGGGTGGGGCACACAAATGTGGAGGTAAAGGAGAAGAGTGTAACAAAATACTGCCCCTGCTGGGGCTTAAGTAGTGTGTGAACTCTCTACTAAAATTCAGCTCACTTCTTGAACAGACATGGTTGGTGATGCTGAGAGAACAGAATAAGCATCACCTGCTTTCAGTCTTTTATGCTTTGTCATTTAGACATGACTTATGATTTCCTTTAGTTTGCCAAAAGTAAAATCAGAATTGGGACTAAACAATTACATAATTTTTTTTTCTTCAAAGCAAGTCAAATAGAATGTTTAAAATGTAAAATTGGTATTTTAAAATTAAATCTGCTCTATTTATTTATTTTATTGTTTTTTTTTTGTGAGGAAAGCATATCATTTGGATCAGTCTTTAACTTTTAAGAATTCGTAAGACTTTACTGAAAAGTGACTTTAGGATGAAACTTGCTACACTGTAACAAATCATGTATTTTGTGATAAGCTTCAAAATGCATGTTTACTGGTGTGCTTCAAAAAATAACTGTTTTTTGTCTAAAGCTCTCTTGTAATTGGTAGTCTTAGTGTGAACTTTAACATAGTAATGGTCTGTGCTGTTGACTGCCTTTGGACTACTTTGTAAAATAAGTATAATTTCCCTGGAAACCAGGTCACTTCCCTCAGTTAACAGTTTAACCTCTAGTTTTGCAAGTAAACATCTGCTGACAGTGTCTCATGGAGTCCTACCAAGCCAGCAAAGCAGAGCAAGGGCACAAATCTGCTTATGCAGTCTGGTGGCAGAACTATTGACTTGTCTCACTGTTCAACTCGTAGTATCAGCTTTCTCAGACTTGGATCTGTTATGACTTTTTTTGTTGTTGTTTCTCATGGATGTTCAGCCTAGCCATTGTGCTTAGCCTTTGGAGGTTATGAATAATTATGAAACAAAATAATACAGTGTGTTGGTATGAATGCCAAATTTTGCATGGGTCTTTCATTTTGACCTAATAAATTGTCGGAGGCAGATTCTCCATTCTGTTGGCATAAATCCCACTACATCTGAGGGAGATTCAAAGGTTCTGGACCAGTGTTTATTGTTTCACTTGCAATACATGATTCAGAAGAACATTTGGCTTTATGAGCTATTCAAGGTAGTAGTCATTCAGCCAATGGTCAGGCTCAAGTACTTTCCTAATTAAAGATTCTACCCCACCACCCCCTGCCATGCAGGTTCTTCTTTACCTTTTATTCTTCAGTCAAAGATCTCAAAGTGGTGTTCATTTGCAGCTGATGTATTTTTAGGTCCCCATCATATGCAGTAGACTCGGACTTTGCATTGCCCATTTGATAGACCTTTCCTTATAGATTTAAAATAATAATAGTAGTTTTTGTTATTCTCTATTACAGGTTTGCAGGAGCAATGGAAAGATTGCAAGCAGAAAGTGAACTTATTAATAGAGTAAATAGCACTTACCTGGTACGGCACAGGACCAAGGAGTCAGGAGAATATGCAATTAGTATTAAGTAAGTGGAACAAGGTCTCCTACAGCAAGTTTTCCTGTTTTCGTTTATGTCTAGATAATATATGAAATAAATAAGGAAAATAAACCCCTGTTTCAATTTGTATAATCATACATAGGATTAAAAGTTAATAAAATAAAACTGAAGTTGGGGACAAAAATACCCAGTATTTACAGTAGGAAGGTCACAATGGTTTTATAATGCTGGTGTAGCAAAATGGTCTACAAAAATACTGATCTAGTATATTTGGTAAGAGTAGGCAAGTGTTTGAAGTGTAATGTGATCTGCTTCTCTGAAGTGATTAAGAATGTTTCATTGACTTCAGTGAGAACTTGTGAAAGCCCTTTGCATCTCAGACGTTAGAGTAAAATGTGGGTTCATAAATTCTCTGGATTCAAATTATCACAAGGATCCTGTTGGCTTTTGTGTGGTTTCTCACCATGAATATATAAGTAAGAAATATATGGGAATTCCTAAATAGAATGAGCAGTTAGTTGTGACTTTTTTTTTGACTGTAGATTACCTCTTCAGCTGTCCTTTAATAAATATATTTGGTTAATTAGATGTCAACTTTGCTTTGGCACAGATATACATTTTGTCTCAAGAATTTATTTGTGTGTTGTTATTGGGGCATGCCCTCAGGTAATTATTGATTGTGGCTGATTAAAACCACATTTATATTCACAAGTTATTCATTGCCCACAGGTACAATAATGAAGTGAAGCACATCAAGATTTTAACAAGAGATGGCTTTTTCCACATTGCAGAAAACAGAAAATTTAAAAATTTAATGGTAAGCATTGATCAGGTTTCTAACAAAGTGTGATTTTCTATGTAGATGCTGCTGTTAGTGAGAACTGCTTTAGTTTGTGAAATTACAAAAGGATGTGAGAGATTTGAATTACATCTATACCTGCTAATAGAGTAACTTTTGGTAGTCAAGATTTTAAGTGATGGTAATATGTGCTTAAAAGTACATACTTACTACTGGACTGTGCCCCTTGCAGTGATGTGAAAGAGGAGGAATTTGAATCCTGTGCATCAGCCCATTATGGAGTTAGACTGAATCTTGAAAGGAGAATCTGATGTCTTTGGCAGTTTTCTCTATAAAGTAAGGATCCCTAAAAGTAGCGAGGTGAAGGTTCCTTCCTAGCCTAGCACATGTGCGTGTGTACTGCTGAACATAATGATGCTTATGGATGTGCAAGTTCAGAGGGAGAAGGGTATAAGGTGTAACTGTGTCAAAGAGCACAGAAACACTCAGGGGAGACTAGTCTTCCTGGTCCTGATGCACCAGACAATAAGAAGCAGCTAGAGAATGGGGCTGCCTAAACTGCGAATGTCTCAGAAATCCTTGTCGGACTGACAGAAATCTGGAGTCATTATCAATGAGTCTAAATTAAAGCAACTGTGTGGGTACTTCACAATTATTAGTCTCTGGCAGCAAACTGCTCACAGACAAAACATAGGCTCTTGTTAGCTTTCATTCTAACTATAGGAACATTTTATTCTCTGAAATCAGAGTTTTCAATGTTATGTCAGAGTCATGATGTAAGAAATTCCTTTTCTCCCCCCCCCCTTTTTTTTTGTAACTAATTTGAAATAATCTCTTGATAGCTTATTATGCTCAGAGAAGACTCATAAATCCAAGGTGTCTGAATAAATCACCTTAGTGCATTTGTGACATTATACTGCTTAAGCAATTTTTGATGCATTGCTACAGGAAGCTCATTCAGTATATTTAGTGCAGTCGATTGGATTGAAACTTATGCTGCAGTCTATCAAAGTACTCTAAAATCATAATTAAAAATTAAGGACAGTGCAAAACAACAGCAGGAAAAGAAGCTTTAAAATCAGAAAGCCTTAGAAATTATTTTAATTTAACCAGTGATACTCTGTGAAGCAAAACCATCCTACAGGTCATGGTAAATCAAGCAGAAATCTGTACTTTGCCTGACCCTATTGAAATAAGTGCTCGTTAGAGTGGGAAGAACGTAAATTTACTGATAAAGAATGCACCAAACTGTTTCCACACTCTAATGTCTTCATTTGACTCCTAAAAACCAGCAAGTGTTTAGTGTTAGGGCTGGGGACCTTATGGGTAGCAACAGAAATCACAGTATTCCTCAAATGCATGAAAAGAGGTGGTTACTTAGTCTTGCAAACACTACTAATGAATTCATTGAACATATGAGCGTTCTCAGGATCTTGGCAAAACATGTGAGCTGGATTTGCATGTTGCCAGATATATGCTTATGGCAGTGATGCAGTTTAATGCTCTGATGCGGATTTCAAAATGGAGCTGAATGATCAGAGATACAAGACACAAACTTGCATAATAAAGAAACAAAAAGAATATACATTGCATTAAAGAACTGAGAGAAGAGATTTCTAGTGTTAAGGCCTCATTGCTATTGTCTTAGCCTTGCTAACATTCAATTAGGAAAAAGTAATTTTATAACTCGGTTTTTAGAGTATTATGAAGTCTGCCCTTAAGTGTTAAGTAGGGAAGTGGTAGTGGAAGTACTGTTTGCATGAGCTTTGGAACAATTACTTTACTCTGGGAAGATGCAAAAGAAAAAGAAACAGTCTGGAAGAAGAGAGGGGAGGAAAAAAGCAGTTTGAGTAGAACAGGGAGCAGAAGAGAGACAAAGCCAGCAGTCAAGGAAGTCTGAAGTAGTGATCTGCAGTGACACAATGTTCTGTATTACTTTGAGGGTAACAGAAGTAGAACAGCTTTTGTATGTTGTTTTCATAGTACATTTAAAGAACTTTCAGGTGGGTAATTAAAATGTGCTGAGTGTAAAGCAGGCCAGGGTGTAGTGAAAAGTCATCTCTGCTGCTGATGACAATCATGGTAATGTGACAGACCTCTGAGGATCCCCATCTGCACTGGCAGGGGGGGTACTTACCTTGCTTATCTGTGAGCTTGCTACTGTGATTTGTGAATGTTTTAGATGCCAGGTTTTTGTCTCCTGTTTTCGTGTAAGAATAGCATTAAAAATTAGCTTTTAAAAGCAACTTAATCTTTGTGACCCAGAGTAAAAGTTTCCTTAGTTTGCAGCCATTTTACTTATTTTGCCAATAACTAAAGTTTTTCCAGTTGAAATTGCTACTAGATTTACCAAATAGCATAATTCTTACAGACTTAGTGCAAAAAGGTAACAAAAGTTTCAGACTGGTTATTTTTCCCTTTATCCAGAAATCCTGTTCTACATGCTGCTTACTTACAAATCACCCTCTCTGTTGCCTTGGTAATTTGAATATTCTGGGTACTTGGTGGTGATACGTGACAGAAAATTTGCTTGCTGACATTGTAGCTTGCATGCTGTGCTGATATCGGACAACAAAGCCCATACAACTCTTAGTTTCCTGGCCCTTCTGCTCACTTGAATTGCTTGGCAGGTCTGTGATTATGAACTGTTCAAAACGTGTAGACTTTACTTAGCTTTGGACTCTGCCTTAGAAGCAGGCTGAGAGACATGTAACAGCTTAAACTGTGGGGAATGAAACACTCCAGATTTTAGAAGATAATCTTCAGACTGTTATCAAGAATTTACAGTTTATGTACTACATCTTGGACTAAAGAATTTGTGAGTCATTTTATTTGGCTGGAATTAATGTATCACTGATGTAGGCTCTGGTAGGCTTATAATTTTTTTAATTTTTAACTAGAAAGAATGATTGAACAGAGTACTATTTCTTTATTTTGGCCTAAGCTTGGCTTGATCAACTTTGGTTTTGGAAATCTAAATATAAGTTAGTAGAATGAAATGTCAGAATTACTGGTAAGAGTGAAAGAGTCACAGTGAATACATTGCTTTGTGCTTGCATTTCTGAATGGTGAAATTCCACAGTTGAAATGTTATTAATCGCATTAAATAATTTACTTTGAATTGTCTGGTCACTTTTATTCTACTCTGTGTACAAACTGTGTAATATTATTAGGGGTAATTCAAATGTGATAATATAGCACAAGTTGAAGATTGCAAAGGAAAAAAACATGAGCTATCAGTTTCTTTAAAATGGGGTGGGTTTTAAAATAGAAACTGAAGTAACTTACCTTCCTGGTTACATGAACTATTTGAGATACTTTTTTATATATGTGTGCATACATATATATAAAATTTGTGCATATATAGATGTATAAAATTTGTGTGTGCATATGTATGTTTATATATATGCATGCATACAGTCAAATTTTTGGATTGGGCTCAATGAGATTGTGAAATGCTGTATGTTTCAGTCAGTGTACAGTACCTAAAAAAGCTGCCCACAGAAAAATCCAAAACACCAACAAAAAACCAACCACACTTCCACAACCATCCTCTCCTTTGAATTTTAATGGCAGAGCTTTGAAAGTTTTGTATGGTCCATGTGTCTGTTAAGTCAGCTGCTGTTGACTTTATATGCAAGCCTTATGCTTCTGTTTGGATCTATGTATACTTACAAATGCATTTGTAGATTAACATGACTTATCACTGCAAAAGAAATTTGAGAAAACAAAGACAGTTACCATTATATACTTAACAAACAGCTGACCTTGCCTCCTGCCTGAATTCAGAAAAGCAAATACTTGCTCAGCCTGGTGCAAAGGAGCAGTAAGTGTTGACTTTTACAATAAGGTTTTACTTACTTCCCTCCCCACAACAAGCCCTCAGACCAAAAAAGCCAGTTAAGGAGGTGTAAAGACAATCAATAATTGGGGTATTCGATTTAAACAAAATAAATATATACTGTGGGGTATTGTATTATAAAATAAGATTGCGTTTATGATTAAACTGTCATTGACTGTACACCAGAATGTTGACAAGAATGTGATTTCAGTTTCCAGTGACCTAGTGCTTTTCCTTTCTGAAAGGAACTTGTAGAATACTATAAGCACCACTCTCTCAAAGAAGGCTTTAGAAGTTTGGATACTACTCTTCAATTTCCCTACAAAGAACCTGAAAATTCAGCGGGACAAAGGAGTAACAGAACAGGTGGCAACTGTGAGTATTATAATTTTTTTTTATGTTATTTTCTATCTTGTAAATATTAAAAGGACAGGGTACTTTGAACGTCTTCATTTTCCATTTTTGACATATAACCCATTAATATGGTAATGCTTTTAGCTAGGATTTTTTGAAGCTAAGCAGATTCAAATCTGCCAGGAGATTGATAAACATGTCTAGCAAGTTTGTCTTGCTGCCAAACTTAAAATCTCCCTGATAGTCAAAAATCTATTAAACATGCTGGTGAGAGATTAAATTGCATCCTGCCTAGTTTTTTTTCAGACATTTGCATACATGCAGCTATGAGCATTAATAATATCTGTGACAATTTCTAATCCTTAATAAGGGATTTAAATAAATCAGTCTTGTAGTCTAGCCTTATGCGGTATCTTCTTAGTAATATTACATAAATTTCTCAAAACCACCAGAAGATTTACTATATCATAATTATTTCTATGCCTGAGTGTTAACCTTATATATTTATTAGAGGACTTTAAGCTTTGAAATGTAATGAACTACTGTACACTGTAAATAACAGTTAAAAAGTTTTGAAGTTTAGAAATAAACTGAGAAGATCTACAATGCACATGCTATCCTTCATTTAATGCGTTATGACTTAAGCTGAAGTTAGCATGATTTTTAGGATATGTACAAGTTTAATGTTAACGGTGAAAACTACCACATGGCTGGTCTCTGGAAAGTATATAATGTTTCTGTCAAAGAGCAAATATTAGATTTGCTGTTTTGCAGGCAATGGCTGTATCTTTGTACTGCAACTGATAATAAGAGGAAAATAAAAATGAATGGGGATTTTAACAATATGAAAACAGCTGTGAAAGACCATAGGGTCTAGTCTAGTCTTTGTGATGATAAAGTTGGATGTGTTATTTGCTGTGCTTGTGAGCTTCTGTTTACTTGCTTGCCTCAGTTCCATAACATTTCTATAACTTTGGAGGCATTCTTCCTCTCGAAATCAAAATGAGGATAATTTAGGACAGATGATTGTAGGATACCAATGTGTCTCTGTGCATTTCATTTACTCTGTCTCCGTGTCCCATCTCCTCTTAATTTCTTCAGTTTCTGTTTTCTTTCAATGCTTCCTAGGACTTCTTAGTTGTCTCCCTGCTATGCTGTATCTCAGAACATCTCCATTCTTGGTGAATTTTCCATCCGATCTTTTTTTCTCTTTAGCTTGCCATCTCATTTTGCCTGTTTCCTTCTTTTGTCATCTCTCATGCTTTCTTCACCCCTTGCCTCTTCATAGCATTGAGGCCTTAACCCTTGAGAGAATATGGCCTGCTTAGTTTGCTTTGCATTTATTTGAATTATTATTGACTATAAGCAGAACCGATTTGCACGGTATTCATTCTTAGGCCAGTTAGAATCTATCTGTACTGTCCACCAACTTGTTAGTCTGCAAGAGTATTAGCCCAATTGTTTCATGCTTTACAGGGTACAAGATTTAGAGTACATCTTCACTACCTTCAGTCCCTGTATGAAAGAAAAGAACACGTCCCCTTTGACAAGATCTTATAGGTGGTACATGGAAGAGTAAGAGAAAATCTGGAATGCTCTTAGTTTAGTCAAGGGGACGAGAAAGCGCCTCTCTGCTGCCATAAATACCAGTTGTTTAATGTTACAAGCTATGCTCATGGGAACTGGCAGGTTTTGTCTTAGGCCAAACTGATCAAAAAGCCTCTCAATTTTGAAGTGCCTCATATAAAATCTGTTAGTCTTCTGCAATTCTGCTGGCCTACCTTTTTTGTCTCTGGATGACACTTTCATTTAATGGGTTTGTCAGTTTTTCTTTTAAAGTGTTAGCATGCCCCCATGGGTGTGTCCCCATAGTTTTAAAGCTATCCTTTTGCTTTTTACCAAGGTGATGTTGGAATAGCTATGTCTAGGCTGTGTGAATCCTGCTGAGCTGAATTTGAACAGAAGTTGGTAAACATTAGGCTGTAGTTTTGTTTAGCATAGTAAACAACTCATGGGGAAGAGTTAGACGCTGAGTTGACTTCACAGCCCTTAGTAAGAACTGCCACACAGCTGTGGTTTTGACCTCTTCAGGCTTATTCTGACTACAAGAAAAACAGTCGTTGAAAGAGAGCCAGAGAAGTCAGCTGAAGAGAGAGAGGGGCTCTTTACCTTTGTCTTTCTGTTAAGCAACCACTCAGTGTCCCATTCAACATACCTTTAACAAGCTCAGGGCTGAAACCAGTGAATGCAATGGGCTTGGGCAGTTTGAAGCTGACTTCAAGTTGGTTTTGGGTTTCAACTCAGTTTATTGCACTATGCTGCTCACATGACTGTATCTGGTATAAATGCACTGTAAACTTTGACAGAGTTGTATCATTCTCTGCTGCCAAAATCTTTGTGCTGCTGTGAAATTGAATGGCAGTATCAAAATCCACTTTCTAGAATAACATGAGGATTATATTAGTCTTTAGTAATTGTCATGTTTTTCGTTTACCAATCAAAGAAAATCAAGTCTCATTTCAGTTTACTTATGGTTTGTGATGTGAATCTTAATAAATCACCTTGAAACTTCTTAAATTTTTAGTGAATTTGTTTCTCCTTTCAGCAACTACTAGATTTTTAGAACAAAATTTCATTTTATGATGACAATTAACTTGACTTCTGCCTTTAATTAGAACTTACTTTTTAGTTTCCTGGTCTTGAATAAGTCACCCACTCTATTCTGATATTTATTGTATGTTCTTAATGTGGCTGTAAAAGCTGTCAGACATTAAGCTTTTTCAATATAGAGATTTAATTAAATTATGAAGATATTCTGGGAAATGAGTACATTTGTTCTTCTTAATTTTCCAGTCTTAGGCTTTTCTAGACACAGTATGATCAAATTTCATTTTGCTACACAGAAAAATACTAATTCTTACATTAGAGTGGTGATCGACCATTTAATGAAATAAAGACAAAAATGGAAGAAAATTTGACATTCTTATACAGAATAGTTTTTGGCATTTCATTCCATTCTGCTGATGCAGAATGTAACCTAAATCATGAAGCCAAATACTGAGTGTCCGTTTTACATCACCTATGGATTAGGGACATTAGCTAATTATTTCATGTCTTTCTACTCCTTTTTGCATGAACTGTGCAAAAGTATCTCTTAATAAAGTAAAATTACAGAAAAATAAAGATATCACACTGATCTTAAGGGAACCAAAAGAACCCAGCCTTTCTCCTTAAAAGCCAATACTAAAGCCCTTATCAGTGATGTTAAAAAATAGACTAGTTATCTTCTACAGAGCCTATTAGGATTTCCTTGTCCAGATAGGTTTAGTTGTCCAGAATTTCACACATAAAACCAAACCTCCAGCTATATCTGACATAAAGATTCTCAGAAAATTAAGATAGTATATACACAGGAAAGGATCAGCCACCCCCTCTATAGCACATAAGCTGTCTCTATTCCTGCACACTGCTTTTACACTCCATCATTGTACTTCTGTAGAAACAAAGGCAGTTACTTGTCTAAGAATGGGTACACTACTTCAGTCAAGTTGCCCTTCTGGTTTGTGTAATATTTCCATACGCAGCTGTCACCTGGGGTTACTAACTTTAGTATGAAGGAGTATCTCAGGGTACCTCATGCATTCTCAGGTAATCCATTTAGTATTAGAGGCGGAGAAAAGAACATAACTGAAGGATCAGAAGGGAGTTTGTAGTACGCAAGAGACCCTCAAGTATGTTTCTTTTGTACTACTTTGAGATAATAACCTAAACTGCTGCTGGTTTGTGTTGTAGGACTTTTTTATTAGTATTATTTTTTAACAAATAACCTGTTGCTTATGAACATTAAAATACAGCATTGGTCCTATTTCTTTTCTTTATGCTGGTAGTTTCATTGTCACAAATGTATCTGTTCTCATCCAGGTAAGAGGCACAAATCTGTATCATTACTTCCGCCATGGTTAATTCTTTGCATGAAATAGTTCTAGTCATCATTCCTGCAAATAGCCATTTTGAAGTAAAGTGATTTTGTTTCATGTGTAGTCACAAGAATAAATTCAGGGGAGCAACTATATGTGATGTACGTAACCTGCTAAATTTTTAAGGAACACTTTGGTCAGTAATTATAGGTATTATTAGATGTAACTTAAATGCTGCTTTCATAATTTCTCCGTTTGAGGATGGACTTCCCTTTCCAAATCATAGCTGGGAGCACAGATTCCAACTTTATTAAACTTTATGCATTACAAATCGCCATTGCCTATTCAATAGAGGGACAAAATAAGAGAACATGTCAATAAACTGTAGTTACATTTGAAGCTATTTTAGTTCATTTCGTCTAATTTTGTTTTTTCAAAATATGCTGATGCACTAGAGTCCACTTCAGACTTTACATCTGTGGGAGCTGTTACATGGATTAGGATGATGTGCTGGTTCTGCCTAGGCCAAACATACCTTTTTTTTAACTGCATTAGGGATTTTCTCTCAAGTCAGGAAAAACTTCAAAGATAAGCAATACTATTTGGGCCTTAGTGGATGTAGTTTAGTTGTGGAATTCCTATTGACATTAATAATTGACAGGACAAATAAATAGATTTTCTAATGCATATTATGAGACCCCAATTCAACTGGTGCTTAAACTATATTCCTAATTAAGGGTGTGTGATTCGTATTCCTGGGCTCAAGAGGAATACTTTCTTATGCGCAAATTCCTGCTTTTGTACTTCCAAGAAGTGGGACTCACAAAATCAAATAAGAAAAAAATTATCTGTTAGATTTGAAAATATTTACAGGAGTCTGCAGTTTTAATTTGCTTCTCTGAAGCTCTGAATGTGGGTGTCTTCTTTCTACTTTACTCTTTGAAAAATGCAATTGTGAAAAATTAAATCATAGATCCAAATTTTCTAGTTATTACAGTCAATTTCCTTCCAGACATCCTTAGTAGGGAACCTTAGTTTCCTTATTATCAATGATTTATATAGTTAAAAAACTATTATTTAAATCTTGTGCCAGTATTTCAATGTTCTTTTGCTTTTCTCTTTTTCTCTTTCCTTCTCTAAGCCCCTTCTTTGTTCTGTGGGTTTTCTTTTGTAACTCCTCCAGACTACAGCTTTGTTCCCCCTTCTTCCACTCCTTTCTGGTCAGGTACTGCTTTACTGCTTTTATATTTCTTCTGAATTTGTTTCTATTGTTTCTGTGTGCAGCAAGTGAGGGAAGGGACGAATCTAATACTGCAGTTATTCTCAGACTCCAAAACCTGAGTTACTGTCTGTTATTCTTGGAGTGTAACAAAAATCACACTCTTTGAATGGGTGTTGCAAAGCTCAACAGTCGCAGCAGATTCAATTAATGATCACTTGGTCACATAGTGTTAATTTGCTATGTAGTTGACATCTATAAGCTATATGTATTTTAATGTATTTGCTCAAATGCACAGACGTGAAGATTTCATTGCTTGTAGACAATTAATATATTCGTCCCATCCCTGCAGGAAACAGCACTGCAGCAGCATCTTAGAATGCAATAGCTTTTTTTTTTTTTTTTGTTGTAGAAAATGCTTTCTTTAAATTCTGCATTAACACTGTTAACTAATTTTACCCATCTGTTGTCTAAGTTACTGTTTTCTTTATTCTCATTTAACCATCTTTGGCTTTAATAGATACAAATATCTTAAGCTAAGAGACTGCATAAAAATGCTTCAAGTGGTAGCAGTTGTAGTCTTGATTGGTGCATCAGTATGTCTATGACTTACTCTGTACTTCAGAGAGGTGAACTGCACTGCTGGACAACTCAAGAAGAGTTTTGCTGGTAGAAAGGTGGATGCCTTTCAGGAGCATATTGAAGAGTTGCTACTGTTGGGAATGCAGCGTTCACTCAGGTTACACTGACGCAATTCTGTGTACAGGGGATGGAGAACGAGGTTGGGCAAATTGGGACTGAGGCTGGATTTTGCACTAGGTAAAGGGAGCTGGCTCGCATGCATGAATGCGGGTGTAATCGTAATCAAGATCTGAGTGGGCAGTAAGTTTCACACCTGCCCCACAGAAGTTGTCCAAACTGCTTAGTGCTCAGAGATGGATTTTTAAGTTTTTCTATGGTTCCTAGAAGGGAAAAGGATGTAGGTAACAACTCGGGTAGTAGATGGCTAGTGTGCTTACTTGTGCTGAGAGTATCTCTAATGAGCTCTCCCTTGATTTATCCCAGGGATTTCAATTTCAATGTCCTATAGTGCTCTTGAATGTTTTGCCCCCCAGTTGTTCGTGGTTTTGGAGTCTGTTTCTTCCATTTCTGTCTCCTTACATACAGATTTTTGGGGCAGATCCTTTTCCTTCCTTTCAGTAGTTAAAACTTTGATGGAGAATTCAAGCTTTAAGGCATTCTTCTGGTTGACATATAAAGGGACGCATATGTAGAAAAGATGAATAGAAAGCTGTTACAGCTGTTTGCTCTGTGGTCATGGCATTCAGTGGAATTTCTGAAGCACTCACCTCAGTTGAATCGAAGAACACAAAGGAGTTATGTTCTGGCTCTTGTTTGTAGGTAAATACTGTCCATTTCTATCCTTTTGGGTGAGGATGCAAGATGACCTTTTTCAAATAGCTGCACGGTACTTGATTGTAAAAAGTCCATTGTAGTGAAACTGGTATCTATTCCATGAAAACACATTCCATCTGTTCCATGGTGAAGTGACCTACAGCAATAGAACAGCGAACAAGACTCAGTATTACTTTAAGCCTACCACACATTCCCATATATTCCCAATGTGGAATCAACAAATTATATTCTTTTTTTACTGTGAAAAATTGCTTATCAGAAATTCTGAAGTAACCATAACAGAAAGCAAGGATTCAATTTCTTGCATTCCACGATAAACTGTATAAAGTATTGCATTATACAAGTACAAAATATTAAAGGAAAAAGTTGATTAGGAATTACTTAAATTTAGGCTTATCTACCTTTTTGAATGGGATTTCATAATCTAACAGATACGCTACATTACTTAATATGTTCTTAGAAAAAACAGGTTGTTTTTTTAGTTTTTTAAAGAGCCAAGTAACTTGCTTATATAAGTGAACAAATACTTATTATATTAGATACTTTTTCAAAAGGATCTTCAAAGCTGACTTAGTTCTGATAATATAGAATTTGGTAGCATAGGAGAAGGGTTAAGCTGACTACTGACCTTTATTGGAGGTGCTGCCCATGCATGTGTAGTAAAACTGACGTTTGGTTAAAGAGTGCAAGTTAAATGCACATTACTTCAAGGAGCATGGAAACTACTAACAAGAGCAACCCTTAGGGGATATGGCTGCAGAATTATGAGCAGGCCGTACCACAAGGAGAGAGAAAAAACTGCTCATGGCTTTTAAAATGATCCATGGACCCTTGTGGAATTTAAGCACAGTCCAGCTTGGTGTGAGCAAATGGGGACTCTTTTATTTGCACCCCAGTTCCTTCATCAGTGGCCCAAACCAGTATAGAAATTCATTTGCAGCACATGTATCTCTGTGAATGAGAAACTTTTCTGACATATTCTAGTGTAAATCAAAGCTAGCTATAGTTCCCTATCTTCTTTTCTCCTGCTAGGTTAAGCCAAAGTGTATTTTTCTCCTTCCCACCTGCATTTTTTATTTACCTCCCTGAGATTTCTCACTGTGTTTCCTGTTAATCCTCTGGTTATCTCCCTCCTAATACACAAAGTTTATTTATTACTGCTTTTCCAATAGTTTATTTTCTTTTTTCTTACTTTCTGTTTTTTCCCCCTCTTTACTTTTTCATTCACATTCTCCTGTTGGACACTTTCCTTACATCAGTCTCTGCTGTTAATCTCAATCTCTCTGTAGCTATCCTCTCTCTCATTCACTTGGTGTTTGTTCTTTCTCTCATCTGCACAGATGCCCTTTCCAAATGCTGACTGTCGTCCCTCAAGTTTCATTTATCTTGGGAGAGCTCTGACTGGAAATTCAGTCTCTACTCAAGTTGGTTTTGTGACTGTGTGACCAGACTTTTTTGCCAAAATTAGGACTGTCATTTGTCTGTATTCTACCACTTCCTTTTATACGTTTCCTATCATGATGTCTCTTGATTTCCTGTATTTATTTCGCTCCTTGCTCCTTTTCCTCTTGGGCTTCACAAGTTGAAAAAGAGTTGAAGTCCTCCTTTCCCCCTTTTTATTCTACCCTAATTTTCCTTGGCATTTTCTCTCTTATTAATATTCCCTCCTTAGTAGTTTTCTTGTGTGTTTTCCCAATTTTTTCATCTTCTCCTCATGTAATCTTTCTTGCCCTTTTATCTCCTTTCTAGAATCTGAAATAATACCCTGCTCCCCAGAATCACTCCTTCCATCCTCTGATACTTCCCCGAATCTGCCAGTGATATTGCTGCACACTTATAAGTCGTTACTGCTCTTACAATCAATGGCTGCTCTTCTTGTTTGTGTTGGTTTTGTTTTCTTTCTCCAAAACTATTGCTGCCCATGATGTGCTCTTTCCCTGTAAAACTGATTCCGGCAATGCTGATAAGGTATAGGACATAACATTCACGTCAGGATCTAAACAAGTAGCATTTACATTTGACTTGCTTTGGGGGGAAAAAGTATGTTTGAACTTTAATATTACATCTCCTAGGTTTTTATGACAAATGCAGGCAATAAATAGAGATGCTGTTTCTTTCACATGGCATCTTGTACATCCTTTCAAGTATCTGATAAGCATAGTCCATATAAGTAGCCTGATACGTTAAAATGAACTTTTAATGGCATATATAAAGGGGGCATAAACTGTCTCCAGATCAAATTTTAAGGTATTCCATTTTTGTGATATATCTAATAATATTTTGAACATAGTATTTTTCATTTTAAAATAAACTATTTGTGTTGTGTCTATAAGATAAAAATATTGGGGTGTATGATGATTTTCATATATTCAGTATGATTATGAAAAAGCCTCTGTTTCTCTGAAATGTCCCCAGTAGGGTCAGAAGAAATTTTAAATACAAGCAGAGCTGAAACTGTCAAGATTTTCTAGCTCATTTGCCGTGTTTTGTGTTCCTGGTTTGAATTAAAGGCAGCTAGCTATAAACTTTATGTTCATCACTGCAGGCATTGTTAAAACTAAAATCTTAACTGTTGGAGTCCAAGATCTTTACTTCTGAGGTGCCATGCCCACTTGCCTCTCATTGGAAGATTTCAGGAATTCTTTTGCAACTCTGGACATTCTATAGCAGGGTTGAAAACATAATTTCTTATAACATTGGGAGTAGGGGGTTGGTTTTTGAAATTAACTTTTTTTTTTTTTTTTTTTTTTTTTTGTTGTTTACAGAATAAACTCATGGAAAAAGCAGATTTTCATCAGCCACTGTTAATGCAGGCTGTAGCAAATGATCCGTATAAATTTCTTGTGGAAACTCTTTACTTTTTTTGCTCATGCTGATGTTAGCTTCCAATTATAAGTGCATTAATATTTAACTTGGAGTTGGTTTTGAAAGAACAGCACCTTATTCTCTTTGTTTTGCTTCATTAGACATTTAAAATTAAATCAACTGTAAATGCTAATAATTCTT
Source organism: Psilopsiagon aymara (assembly GCA_024733675.1). NCBI lineage: Eukaryota > Metazoa > Chordata > Aves > Psittaciformes > Psittacidae > Psilopsiagon > Psilopsiagon aymara. The sequence continues at coordinate 21,382 of JANRGW010047300.1, forward strand.
CTGGAAAGAAGCTAGTGACCTCAAAAGAATGTTGCTGCGTGTAACTGGCAGCAAGTTTTTTTATGAAGCACAAAAATGAAATAAAGTACAGTAATTGTGTAAAAATACAATGATTGTGAACATATTCAGCAATTTTGGGGTAGGAGATTTTATTTACTGTTCATGTAGTTTGATTCTTCTCTGAAAAAACAAGGGGCAATTGAAAAAATCACATAAAATCACTTCAACTTTTGCATCATTCACCTATGTTTGAACCTTTATCTGTTTAGTTCAGGTGCTTTCATATTTGCATAAAAATGACAGTGTATGTTGTTGTGAAATCATTGTTCTGTATTTTACAATACAGTTCTCTACATTATTTTGGTAGCCTTCATTTTACAAACCTTAATAATATCAACATCTGTTTCATTCCAGTGCTAAGCCCAAAGGTGATAGGCATTGCCATAGCCAGGTATGACTTCTGTGCAAGAGACATGAGAGAACTATCCTTGCTAAAAGGGGATGTTGTAAAAATTTATACCAAGATGAGTGCGAATGGCTGGTGGAGAGGTGAAGTAAATGGAAGGGTAAGGCTGTTTAATTTTTTTTTTTTCCTTGGTCTTATTTCTGCCT
>JANRGW010047301.1:6201-58826 GCA_024733675.1 Psilopsiagon aymara
GCCAAAAGTCAAAACCACAGCACTGCACCAGCTACTGAGAAGGAGAAAAATGACTGCTACTGCTGAACCCAGGACACATTGGCCTATTTTTAATCTGTCTACAGAAAAAAATGTTGATTGCATGAGCTATAAAATGAGACTATGGAAAATTATGTAGCTGGCAGGTGGAGGCTTTGTGCTATTTCTTCTCCAGATTTCCAAAATAGGCTGATGAATGTCAAAGTCAGCTTAATGTTTAATAGGTACAATTTGAGTATTATGGACATTGTAATCTAGCAGTAAAGAAATAATTGATCAAATTAATGATTTAAAATCACAAACAAGAATAAAGAGACACACTAACTGAGAACAATCCTGCTCTATTATGTTGGAGCACGTCTCCATATATTTAATGTGACTGAGCACTTGGTTGCATTAATTATCATTCCTGGGTTTTGGCAGAATTTTTGGGCTCACACTAGCTTTTTCTGGTTTTTTATTAACCTCTGTTTTGTTGTCTAGATTCTTTCAATTTAGGGACATTTTGACCTGTTGTTTGACATGTTGACCTGTTGTCAGACTTACCTGACTGTAAGTTTGAGTCAATTTTTAAGTCCAGCTGGCTTAAAAAAATTCCCTACATACAATTTTTATGTAATTAATTGCATCTGTAGTATACATAATTACCCATTAATTAACAGCATTTTCACAAACTATTAAGATTTTCTTATATGTTCCCACATGTTTGCTCAAAGACATAACAGTGTCTACAAGAGACCAGAGAGGATAGGTGCTTGTGAACATTAGAAAATATTCACTAGAGACAGGGTTAACAAATTGTAGTGCTCCCAGTCAGAAGATGGAGGTTTCAAGTGGGAGGCTACATATTTAATAGTAACAGTTGTCAAATCATCATGCAAGTTCCCGTATGGTTGGTTTTTTTTTTTTTGAAAGAATCTTATTTCGGAATACTAAATTTGATGGTGGTTGAGAAATGTGTTAAATGAAGCATGCTAGATTGACCATCTGCTACAGTTCTCTCCCTTCTCATCCTCTTTGTAGAAATAACGTAAAAGATACCTTAGATACCAGTTCCTCTGTTAGCAACTTGCCTATAACTACCATTGCTTTGGTAGACACATTTGGCCATTCTAATCAAGCCTATAGCATGCAGTAAAGCATTGTAAAATAACAGTGGGGTGATGATTATTAAATAGAAGCAATAAATGTTTTTCTAGTACAGTGTATAATATTTTCTTACACTCTGGCTTTCAGCTGATCTGTTCCAAAAAAGAGCTGTGTATTGTATTGCACTTTGAGAACTTGAATGAGTTGAAGACTGCTTGCATTTTTTAACTTTGTGTTAACTCTGGATTTTCATGTGCATATAGATAAATTTAGGCATTGTTTTCATGTAGGTTTTTCTCCTGTATACAAGGTTAAATTCTTTTCCTGAAGCAAAACTGTAAAGAACAGCTGTTTCTCCTTGTGAAGTGTTAGCTAAACTGTCAGTGCTTTATCTGTGCTCTGTGTTTGCTTACTGCTTACTAGTTTAGTGATTCTAAATATACATTATTATCAAACATTGTAATCTGCAAATGCTTGTTTGAAATAGGTGGTGTACTGACCCAGTGGTGTTAAGTTCTTTGAAGGGGAAAAGTATTACAATAAGGTAAGATTGGTTTTGTTGTTGTCGTATTTTCTTCTGTTTTTAACTTACAACTGTTGAAAGAATGAAGTGCTTATTGTTTCTCTTGAAAGGAACTCTTTAAATGGTTGTGTGTCCTCATTCATTGGCTCTTCATGTGGCTCTTCATAGAGAAGTACGACATGGTTAGACAATTTATCTAGCTTGCTCTAGGATAAAACAAAAGCTAAGTGAAATCTGAAATTTCTTTATGCATGGAGGTTACTGATTGATGAAATTTAATTTCATCACCTTTGATGGAATATAGAAATGCTGAAGCTTCCATGTGGAGCCTCTCACTTGGGTTTCTAGGACTGAAGAACTGCTCTAGAATTGCACAAGTCTGTAGAAAGGACTGAAAGCTAAGCAGAAATATATAGCTGTCTGTTCTGTTTTTTGCTTCAATGTTTATTATTCTCATAATAGTTCTTTCTCACTTACCCAGGTATCCTAGGAAAAGAAATAGCTTAATAGAGCTTCCTGAAGACTATAGCTGCCTTCTGAACCAAGCATCTCAGTTTAGGTAAGATGTGAAAGATATAGTTGTCTTCATAGGTATTTTGTCACTTTTAGTCACTTCTGTGTTCTTGCAGTTAATGTAACTGGTATTAAAACTGCGTGCAGAAATCATTTTACAGAAGTGAATGCGCTGTTATGGTTATGCTGGTCAATACTAGCACATTTCAGTTTTAAGTCAACCCAATAGCTTACTGCATGCTTACTTGTATTGGATAGGATAGCATATGAAACCATCATAGCTTAATCTGCTGGTCATTTTTCAGCAGTGCAATATGCATTTGGTTTGGCCATCAGCCTGAAATTTTTTTTTTTGCACTGGGCACAAGAGGCCCAGAAGGTTGGCACAGTTTTATGCCAGGAAGAGTGAATCATAGGGTAATTCAGGTTAGAATGGGCTTGAGCAAATCCAACTAACTCCTCAAAGCAGGTATCTTGTAGATGACATTTTTTAAGCAATGTAAAAACATAGCCAAAGGAGGCAGGTGCATGAAACATGATTATGACATAGTATATCTTAGGGGTATTTTGTTAGTTGGGTTTTTTGGAGGCTTTTGTAGTTTTTTAAGGAAAATTACCTGTAGTTGACATTTATTTTAAAGCTTTAATTCCTGCAGTAATGTTCTGGTTATGCTTCTCCTAGATGCCCACGGTCTTACGATGACGAACAGAAACATCCAGTGTTGTGTTTATTCTGTGGGGCTATGTTATGTTCCCAGAATACATGCTGTCAGGAAGTGGTTGATGGGGAGGAGTTGGGAGCCTGTACTTCTCACGCTCTTCAATGTGGAGCTGGAGTTTGTATGTTTCTCAAGTAAGTAGTTAGCCAGGATTTAATGTATTGCATTGAAAGACTTGAAAGTCAAAATTCACAACGTTGTCAAAACACTTGATTCTTTTTTTCCAAGATGAAGAAACATTGCTTTGACCTAAAATAAGCTCACTAAAAAGTTAAGAACCCACTGGAAGTTGTCTTGTATTTTAAATGTAGCTATTTTTTCCCTTAAGAATCAGGGAATGCAAAGTTGTCCTCATTGAAGGTAAAACAAGGGGCTGCTTATATCCTGCTCCCTACTTGGATGAATATGGAGAAACAGATCCAGGACTGAAGTAAGTAAATATTTGACTTTCTTTAATACATTTCGATTTTGATGTCTTTTTCTTTCTTATACCCATTAGACACCATATTGTTCCTCCTTCCATGTACAAAACTGTAATCATAGAATCATAGAATAGTTAGGGTTGGAAAGGACCTGAAGATCATCTAGTTCCAACCCCCCTGCCATGGGCAGGGACACCTCCCACTAAACCATGTCACCCAAATATGTAATATGTATCTTTAACCTGGTGAACTTGTTTAACTTCAAATTTCTGATGGTAGTTTCCAGTCATAAATAGCTTATTCATAATGGAAAAACATGCTTTTTTGATACTATTAAACTTGCTTATTTTTCTCAAGAATACTTTGTATGCTTTTTCATCACAAATGTACAACTGCCATTGCTGAAATGTCATCTTGGAAATGGCAGGTCACTGCTTGTCACATGTTGAATTTTTTTCATTCCCAGGAGACTTGTTGGAATTGGGTGTTCATACAAGTATTTCATATATTCTAGCTATGGTTAAGAGTCTTAATGCTGTACCATGAATGGAACAGTTTCTCAGTTGCTATTCTGATATACTTATTGGGTATTCTCCTTTTTTCTTCCATGAAGAAGAGGCAATCCGCTGCACTTATGTTGGGAGCGTTACCGGAAGCTCCATCTGCTATGGCAGCAACATTGCATCATAGAGGAGATTGCTAGGAGCCAAGAAACGAATCAGATCTTCTTTGGATTCAACTGGCAACTGCTTTGAGTCTCTTGATTTTTAGTGAAAACTCCTACTTTGGGCAGTGCTTTGGAAAAGGAAAGGAGGGTGGCAGCAAATAATCCACTCTCAAGTATATTCTGTAGTTCAGACACAATGGATTCTCTAGCTTGGATGTATTACTGACACATTGAAACAAAAATTTCACATTGTATGTTTTGCTTTGTTTTTTTTCTTTTCCCCAAAAGGAACAACAAATTGTACCATTACTACTGAACGTCCACATTCAGAAATATTTCCACTTTTTTGAGGACTTGTAATTGTTTCACATTTTCAACAGGGACAAGCTTTCCAAATGCTCTGCTTCAGGGCACATACCACATTTTTGTCTCTTCCATGCCTTGAGAATATACCTGAATGGTGTTGCTATGGAGAAGCCTCCTTTTCTTTCTCCCTAGTTTCTTTCCCAAAGCTTAGTGAAGCTTCTAAATAGGTCAGGGTCTGTGGCCTGACATTGGAGTGGAAATGGTGCCAGGCCTTTAGAAATCTGCAGCAAGAGGTGCAACAAACATTCAGTTGTACAGAAAGAGCCTTCATCCAGCTTATGTCCTGGGATTTAATGAGTTTTCCTTAATAAACTCTTAAAAGAAGCGTGGGATAGAAAGTGCATGGGGGAATTACCATCTTGCTTGTTGCATCAAAAAATAAAGTCTGTGCTTTTTGCATTGCCAGAACTGCACTTTATCTAATGAATTTGTTCTCTCTTAACATTGGATATCCTAAGAGGTCTAGGGCTACACATTCTGGCTAGGTTGTGTTTTGGTTTACTTCTTTTACAGTTTGTTTTCTGGGATTTTTCCTCAAGACGCCAACATAAAAATACTATTAGGTAGTTGTAGTGTAGCTCTGCAAGTTATACAAGAGCCAGAGACTTCAGTGAAGTAGACGATCTTCAAAGCTATCACTGGACTAAAATCAAAGGCCAAAAAAGTAGCAAGTTTAAAATCAGAAGTGTTTGTTTGCCCACATTTGAGGAATTTTCAACTCTTCATCCTCTGTCACTATTGTTTGGAGCTCTGCCTACATAAGTGAACCCGTGTGTTTTGGGGGGCATGTTCAGTGCCAGTTAGAGCAGAAGAGGGGAGGGGGGAAGGTGGCTAAGTCTGTTTCTTCAGTAGTGAATAGCACATTGTGATTGAACTCTCTCTCAATGATATGTGACTGTGCTTCATTTCTAAATGTTTGTTTTTCTGTTTTCTGGATTTCAACCATAATATACGTGAGAGAACTTGTAATGTGATGGGTAAAAATGCTTTCCCAGAAAACCCCATTTCTGCATGGAAGTTTGATGTTTTCAGCACTCTAAATTTCTCCACCTTTTGCCATTTGGGCTCTTTTGTGTCATTTTAATAAGGCTTCCAAGGGGAGGTTTTCAAATTAGTGTCATTAATGTCATGAGAGCTTGGTGGTGTATGATTTCTTATTGTTTGTTTTTCTACTGATTGTGTGAGAGATAGTAGAATCACAAAGAGTGATTTAGATTTAAACGTCATTGTTCTAGTTTTTTAAAGTTCTTAGAGTACATAGGAGTGCACTGAACAGCACCATAACATCTAAGCATGGAATACCAATGAATTCAAATATTGCTCTGATTTCAAAGACTTTTATATAACTTTTCCTATAATCCTTCCCTGGTGATATAAATAGTTGGCTTTGGTATATTTTTAGGGTATTCTGTTTCTTGCAGTTAAGACCATTCTCCTTATTTTGATTCTTTCAGGTTTTTAAACCTGAATATGAAACTCTTTTAAAACAAACATTAAGTGTGTCAGTCTTCTCTAAAACCTATTTGAAATACATTCTGAATTTAGAACAGTTGCCATGAAAACTTGCATTCACTGGTGATTTTTAAGGACATCAAAATGCTTCTTACCAACACAAATATCGGATTAAGACTAGCAAATGTATGCCTCATTGATACTGAAACTGTTCTCACTGTTTTCCTCTGATCTTTACCTATTCATTTATCAGCAACTTTGAGTTACCTTGCACTTCACTGGCACAACAATTCCATTATTGAATATGCAGTGAGATCACTTTATTTTGTTGTCTGTCTCAATTGTAGTATAGAAGGACAGGAGCTGGGCTGAGCAGGTGAGCTTGTGTTTAAAGCTCTGGAAATCTCTCTGTAGCTGAAGAAATGGGAGAGGAAAGTTGCATCTTTTTGTACATTTGCACATTCTCATTTAGCAAATGGGCTCCCATATCATTCACTGACTAGCATGGTCATCTTTCATTTCATAAATTACTATGCAGTTTTGTTCACTGTGAATATAATCTGTATTTGGTGATCGCAAGACGCTTATGCCACTGATTTCCGTTCCATCCAAGCTGACAGGAGAAGTTATTTTATAATGCACATACTGGTATCTTTAATTGCAAAAATGTAAATTTGAAACTTGTATAATGTTCTTGTGCTTTTGAAATAAAATATCTTGTATATGTATATTTAAAACCAGGAAATAAAGTAACTTCTCATAGATCATTCAATTTTTATTTGGAGGTGCATTGACACTTCACAGTTCATTTTACAAGAACATTGTAGCAGCATTTGTCAGTATGGAAAAGGAGCAGAGTTAGTAAATGGTTGGTAAACAATACCAGTTATCCTATGGTCTGTGATATCAGTGAACCAATTGGTAATGGTGGCATTCCCTTTCTTTTTTAAGGGAATATTCCCCTTGAAATGTGTCCTAGCATTTTACAGATGTAAATTCCTGCAGTGTCTACCTCAATTTGTAAAAGAAGTCTTAAGTTCAGAATTTAAGATGTCCTTACACTGATCAGTTGAGTGATTCTGGTTTTCTAGCTTCTCAAATGAGAACTGTCTATATTATCTGTCAGAGACTTAATCTCTAGGAAGTGATATTTTATGGTGCTGGTCTAATGTGCTATGTGACACTTCAGTTTTATTACAGAGCTGAGCAAACACCTAAGAAGTCCTTGACATGGAAACGTCAAATGTCAGTGTTCTAAGCTGCTGGTAGTCATTGCTTTCTTGCTATTTTGTTCTAGCTTTGGGCACCTTGAAGCTTACCTAGTATGGGTGTTGATGGTGTTACTCTCTGCTTATTCCTAGTAAATGTTTTTTTAAGAACCAGCTCCTAAAAAGGCAAAAGGTAAAGGTAGATAGATTAAAATATGTAGCAAAAATGTCACTAAGAACATTAGAACAAAAAGCCCATCCAATGGGGAGAAAATAACAGGGGGAAAGAAGGAATCCACAGCACTATTTCTTGCATAGTGAAAGTCTCAAGGTGCAGTGTATAAATGTACAAAACTTTATAGAGGAGGACTCTAAATGCTTTGCTTTATGGTTGAAATCCACTTTATTATCTAGAAAAACATCCTTGAATTGCCTCCACTGTAAACTAGTCTTATCTGTAATACAATATCTAAGTTTGTTACTTGGATTCTTTTAATGTATTTCTTGACAACATCTTCACAGAGACTTTCTTCAAAACTGAAAGTTGTTTCATTTCTGTGGCAGTGTCTTTTATTTGTTTGTATAGTGCTGGTGCGCTAAGTTTGGGGGTTGATACAGAAAACAAATGGATAATAATGAAAATCCAGTTCTGCACAAGTCTCTCAAACCCAGCTATTTCTAATCCTAGCTACATTCTCTAAACTTGCACTCTGTATGATTGAAAGCATACATGGAAAAGAAGCTGTATGAAGGAAATGTGTGTTGGAAGGAGAGTGAGCTGAAATTCAAAGGGAGTACATGTATTTTGTGTAATGGTAAGAGGAGACCAGGTATCCAGTTAAACATGAAATATTAAAACTGGACCTGTGTTTCATTTTTACTTCTTTGACTGTTGTTCATGCAATCAGTGTCAAAAAGGAGTATAGTTTGGGCAGTTTAATTACAGGTTGTCAACTCAGAAGATGTCAAGAGTTAATTTTAGGAGGTTTTTAGGCTTGAGTGGATGAATCTTGGTGAAATGTACAAGGTAGGTAATGGGGACTATGGATTTCATGATCATTTCAAGTATCTGTTAAGATCTGTGGTTAATCTTTTTCAGCAGACTGCAGAACCTTCTGTCTCCTGCCTCTTAGTAGTGCCTGAAATGTAATACTAGTCTCTGTGTGTACAAGAATTGAGATACCGTCTGGTACTTGGAGAGAGGTAATCCCAGTGTACTGGGGTTTCCACTTGAAGGTTTTCCTGGGGAGTAATCACTCCAGATAAAAAGCCTCCAATCTTCTTTCATCCCATTTTTCTTTGTGAATCATGCTTACCCTTACTACAAGTGGCAAACCCAGTGTCTCTCAATCTCATGATACTGCTCATGATTCAGGAATACTGATTGTGCCGATTTGGATTTACACAGAACTTCACTGAGCAATTTGACTTGCATATTCCAGGCAGTCTGTCTCAGTTAACTGACATCCAGGGGCAGAACAAGATCATCCATTTAAGTGATGGTCTCTTCATAAAGAAGGACTTCACCCATGTTCCATGAGCAGCGCACCTTTGTAGTTCTTTGCTAAAGTACCACATGCCAGAGGCAGAGCCTGAACTGATACAAAGCACGTGAGCTGAAAGATTTGTTAGATTTTAAATATCACTATTCCTGTGTTGTAGAGAACTGTGTGATTGTGTTATTGCAGTTAAAAAAAAACCCAAAACCAGCAGTTTGCAGAAGGGAGGTTTCTAGCTTCTAAGGAAGTCTTAGTTGTGTTCATTGTTAAGTATGAAATGCTGAGTGTGCGCTGTTTGTATATTTCTTATCTTTTTCTCTATGATCAGTATAGAGCAAGGGTTTTCAGTGGTAAACAGCTTCAAAGGAATAGCATCATAATTGCAGTTTCACAAGGGACTGTCATAGTGCCTTCACCAGAAACTGAATATTAAAAGGTTTCAGGGTTTTTTTAATGAAAAGCTTCACAACAAAGATAGTTTATGCTTAGGTGAGGTGAGTTCCATACACTGGAAGTTGCTGTTGCACAAATGTATTGTTACTGATTCAGGCTGGATTAAGCATTAATAACAACTAGGATAAGATGTGTCCCCCAAATCGTATTTATTTCTGTATCTGAGCAGATGCTCCAGCTTAAAGGCTTGGCTTGCTAATGCCATCTTTGTCTTTATAAATTACAGGGAGTTGAAGATGGAGTCTGCTGCTGCCTGAGTTTGTTTCCTTGATCCAGTGGCTGTGGTGTTAAATACTCCAGAAAACCCGAACTGTTGTGACAGGCACTGTAAAGCACTCTGGGTGTGTAGGGAGTCCTTCCACTGTCTGAGGAAGCTAACACAAACAAAGCAAAGGCAGTATTTGTTTGAGAAAGTAATTGTATCCTGACTGCTGTGACATGAGCTGGCATCTTTTCTGTAGTGCATCTGTATTGATGGGGACTCTGGATGCCTATACAGGATATAGGAAGGAGCAGTCTAATGACTAAGTAATGCCTGGCAGTAGTCAAGACGATGACAGTTCCCTGTGAGATGTATGCTGACACTCAGTTAAGTTCACAAGTGATCACACTGGTACCCACCACTGCAGTCCTTTGCAGCTGGCTGGGACACAAAGGTTAACTTGCCAAATATTAACTAGTCTTTTATGGTGAAACGTGTGCGGGCTGGGGAAAACATGTATCAGGACAGTTCTACCTGTGAAATTTACTGTGTTTTGGACATCAAACCCATGAATGAGTTTAAAAAAAACCCATGCCAACCTATAGAAAAGTGTCCAGTGAGATTTATTGAAACACAATGATACAAATTTCTTTGTCATACCAAGCCCCAGATTTCTCTGTTTCCTGGAAGTTAGGAGGCTTTGTCACGAAAAAACTTTCCTAGTGTTCTTTCCTCTTACGTGCCTTTTGCAAAACATCCTCTACAGACTAATATTGCAGACAGACCCCATCTGCCCATTTTTAACATATTTAAGTATTGGCCTAAACTTCTAAGCAGTGAAGTGACTGCACTTGACATTCTGATCATACAGCCTCCTTGAAGTACAGTACAGGTTTTTACATCACACACTTTATTTACATTATTTATATTTATTCTAACATTATATTTCTTATTCTAGTGTTATAGAAAACAACATTGTTTAGACAAAGGAATTTTTACTGTGGCTTTTGCACAATTTCAAAAGCAAGAGTAATTTTGCTTTGAATATCCCAGTGATACTACTTCTTGATTATATACAGGCTGTCCAAAATGATATTCAGACAATGTGTTATTCACAACAGTAACAAATAAAATATTGGTCTCTTATCCTCTATTCTGTATTAGCATGTTTTTCCTGTGTACTATGAGCAATGAATTACAGTCACAGGGCATCCTGGTCAGTGACATTACATGTCAGATATGTCAAAGCTACACTTGTGATGTTGTTTCTTTGAAGACTTGCCTAGCTAGCTGCTGGGATAGATTTTGTTGTAACATTGGTTTTGCCACAGTTTGTGTTTTGAATATTGATGTTGGGGTCATTCATGCCTGAGACAGTGGAGATCTGGTTGGCTTTGCCGAGGTTCTTGATGATATTGATGTTGTATTTGGCAGTTTCAACAAAGCTGTTTTCTAGTAACCAACCATCTGACTCACCCTCCAAATCTCCTAGCAGGAGGACGTTCTTCATTGCTGTTTGTAGGTACCGGACACCAATAAGTACAGAGAGCTGTAAGAAACAGTTAATAGTTAGACAAGAGTTTAAATTACAGCCTCAGTCCCACCACTAAGTCAGCTGACTTGTATATTTACAGGCTTAATAAATAATATTGAATAAAGCAGACAAATTCCTTACCCCATCTGTATATCAAACCGCTCTCCCAATTAATTGCATTTTTGTAGAAAGAAAAATACCAGGGAGAGAGAGATTGATTCTTTTTTCTCTCATCAGGTATCATTCCCACTTGGATGTTATTGGTACATCAATACCCAGAATTACTTGGGAACCTTGCAGCCTCAGAGACTATAACTAATTGCTGTAGAGTGGATGACCAGTTAATGGGACTATCAGTCACTCATGGGGAAAAAAAGAATAGATTGTAGTGTGTTAATTTCAGTGGATTTTTTTTCCACTGACCTTGATTTAAATCAGTATTTCCTCCAGGGAATCCAGTCATTCATGTGGAAGCCAGATGTGTTCTGCATGCCCCAATGCACTGAAATTAAGAAGGATAGCCTATAGCAGAGGCCTCAAATATTAAGTATAGGAAAAAGCCCCACTTCCATAAGTCCTCCAGAAATTGAGATCATGGTGCCCGTGTGTCGATGTTCAGGGGAGCGGAGAGAGCCGGCTCACAGCTTTCTCAAGGTGCTGCCAAAGGCCTGTTGTTTGTGGCACCACCACCACACCTAGCACTGCTGGAGGACTGTTGGGAACTATTTTAATTACAGTGCTAATATTAATGCAATACAGCAATAATCAGAAGATGAAAACTTAGTAAAAAGGGAAGAAAACCATATTTTAGCCTGTGCTATTGCGGTGTCCTTTACCTGTGGATGACAACATTCAACTTACAGACACCAGTAGAAAGAGTGCATCTTCACAGGTGTATGTGCTTGCCTGTGAAATGCTTATTTTGGTTGTATAATAAGCAGTCTAATCTACATCTAAAAACGTATGCCATGTTTGCAAATACTGGCCATGTGGTGAAGCTATGGAATGTAAAAAGGAGGCTTTGAGATAGTAAAAATTCAGCATAGGTATTACTATAAAGTTAATGTATTTGGCCAAAGAGCTGCTTGCATTTTTTTATATTCTTTGTTAAAACTGACTTAAAACGGTCCTCAGACCTCATTTCCTTGTAGTTGTCACTGCATGTACCATCCTGTAATTGATGCAATAAATGCTTCGGGGAAGGGAATATGCCATAGTCTACTGAAAAAGCTCTGCAAATATATAGGATTATATACACCATTTCTAATAGTTCTTCAGTGAGATTGCTTCTGCTCTGGGAAGTTGTCTGCACTGAAGGAAACCCTGCAACATTTTTTGGAGTGTGTTTGGATTTCCCATTGGATACTGAGGCACTCTTGTTGCGTTACACTGTAGTTATTTCCCATCCTAGACAGCAGGAAGACTGATTAATCTGACAAGAGTGTTTTCTTGAGGCTTACCTCAAACAACCAAATGAGCAATGCTGTAATACCAATGGATCTCATAATGACCGTGTAGTACTCCAGCAGGGCCTCTCTGCACCCCCTCACCCAGATATTGAGCTCCTCTGTCAGAAAGTCGTAGTTGTAGTGAGCGCTGTTGTTTGTCAGCTGGTACTGGATACAGGGCCGTGGGGAGCTTGGGTTGCAGCAGCTGAAGGGTACTCCATCCACCAAGAACTTCCCATCAACGTTGCTCTTCAGGCGGCTGCAGCAGAACAGAAAGTCTGGCCATTACAAATCTGTTAGCAGCAAACAGTGTCTGTGATCTTTATTAAAAGGCTATAATGCAAATATGCTGCAATGTAGGCCTCTCCAATGTAACAACAGGAAAATGAGAATATCTTTCCAACTGGAAAAGTTGTTTACTGAAGGAAAACTGTATTTTTCCTTTCCTGTGTTTCTGAAGTGTGGTATCAGAACAGTATTTCACGTGATTCTCGGTATTGTGCATGCAAGATATGGGTTTCACAAATATGTCACCTTTTTGGGTATATTTGTGTGAAAATATGCAAGACAATTTCTGAACTTGTTTACCTTGGTAGAATTCTAATTCCACCTAGAAATCCTGTTTCACCGCTTCTGGATTGATTTTCAGCACAAGCATTCCTTAAGATAGAACCTAATACAAGAACAACTTTACATGCCATAGGAACCGCTCGAAATTGTCCACTGGCTTTTGCTTCATCATTGTACCCACACACAATGGCTGGCTCAGCACATCTCTTGAGACTCACCAGGGAGTTTCTACTTCTTATAACTATACTTTCTGTAACTTTTGAAACTGTTTATATTTATTGCTAGAAATGATTCCTTCCCCTTCCCTATAAGATAGGAGAGAAACAAGAGGGAAAGAAGAAAGATAAAGAAATTGGAGGGAGAACAAACAAATCATATGCTGGAAAGAGAACTGAGTCTCAGATTAATCAAGAGTTTCTGGAACAGTTAAATGAATCCTTGACATCCATTTTCCTTGTATTATTTGCTCATATGCTAGTGGGCCCTTGTGAGGGCTTCTGTTCTCAGAAGGCTCTTCAGAGAAATTCATTTTCCATAAAGTGGAGAGTATCTAAGATGTCGAGAGATGCTGTCACGCTTTGGGGAGGTAGCCTTTAAGCATGTATCTATTTTCATGCTCATCACAGATGTCTTATTTCCTGAGGTAGCCCCACAGGTCAGAATCTGTTTTAATGAAGACCATGCCTTTTAGCCTTTGTTAGGAAGCCAGAATACATGGAAGAACTTTCTCTGAGAAATCCAGCTTTCAGCACTTGCTAATAGTAGAGTTTTAAATATTTTCCAAAACTTTTCCTCATTTATTAGCATCCACAGATCATATTTTCCTGCTCCACTGCAGATGATCTAAATTAAATGGAAACAAGTCATCGCAATAAGCTCATCAGGTGAACAGAAAGCAGAAACTCTGTGGTTCAGTGTTCCTCAGCATTTTGGGACTAAACGTATCCTTCAAGAGAAACATAAGCTGCTAGGAAGTTCAGTGGGGTAGCGGAATAATTGCCTTCATTTTATTGCTGTAGGCCTGCTAAATACAACCTCCAGCCTTTGTTTTTCCCTTTCTTTTTTGGGCGGTGGTGTGTTTTGTTTAACATTGTGTCAGAAATACCTTCCTGAAAGATCTGAGTAAGTCAGGAAGTTCATCTTTCATTTCCCACCTAGGAGTGGCTTAGGCGTGAACTCCATATTCCTGGTAGTGGCAACAGAATGAAACCAATGCAAAAGAACCCACATAATCCATTGAAACCAAACTTGAGTGTGCAAGTTGTGTAAGAAGCAGAGGCAAAACCACTCACTGGGAGGGAAGCAAGAATAGGAGCCAAACGGGTACAAACTGGAATGCTCGAATGTGTGAGGGGAAAAGAAACCTCACAGAGGCAGGAGAGGAAGGCTGGTACACTGTGAAAAGGAAGCTTTTCCCTGGGCCAGCAGAACGCCCTGTTTATTTCAGTGCCGTGATCCAAATATCATACAGCATCTAAAATGGTTAAAACACCATCCCTTAAACTGGCTTTTCCGCTTTTCTTTGACCCCAACCACCAATTTAATTAGGGTTTTTTTCTTCCTGCCACATGTTACAAGGAGGAATCTTCTTCCTGCTGCCAACATTGGCAGTTTCCAGACTCGGGTGATGTCTCCCTGCCATCATGTTTCCTCTTATTAGTGGCAATTAAGGGATGATGTATCTTGGTACTGTTTGAAGGGAAGACCTCAGTAGCGGAGCTGAGGGAGTGTGACACTCGCTACTATTTGTTGTTGCAATTCAATATTGTTACAGTACTGCAAAGCAAAACTTGCTTTTGAGACTATGAAAAGGCGATTTTTACTCAACCAATGATAAGATTGTACCGATGTAGCCTGCTTCATCCTCCTGCTTCCCACTGACTCCCCATTTCTTGTCACATTGTAGTTTTGACAATGGAGATGCAGAAGAGAGGGGAGGGAAAAGAATTACGAAGGAAGGTGAAAAGTTCAGTTCTGCAAGGTCACATGCCAGCTGGCAGCATGTCAGCTCTCACATGCTTTGTCTCTTAATCTATCAAGAGCTAACCAACATACAGTGCAAGATAAACCCAAGGAAAATGGTTGGTTCCTTCTCCATCCTTTCTGAACAAGCTAGACTTTGCTTCCAGTGGTTTCCTATCAAATGATGCACTACTAGAGTTTTGGAAGTTGCTGTATAATTTGGGTATAGAGCACCAACTTGTATTCTTGCACTAAGACATTCATTCCATCTCAATCAAGATGGAGTTATCCAATTCACCTGCAGCAAAAGAAATTCTGCAGTGCAATTACTTCTCTCACATTTCACTGGCATCTTCTCCCTACATGGGGCAAAATTTAACAGTGTATTTTCTAAATAAGGGCATAGCACAGGTGAACCTGCAGAGGCCAAACAGAGTTTAGCTAAGACCCTAGGTAAAGCATTACTGTTTCTGCTTGTCTCAAAAATAATAGGCTGTATATTTTACTTCTCGCAAT
Source organism: Psilopsiagon aymara (assembly GCA_024733675.1). NCBI lineage: Eukaryota > Metazoa > Chordata > Aves > Psittaciformes > Psittacidae > Psilopsiagon > Psilopsiagon aymara. Next base: position 21,363 of record JANRGW010047301.1, read on the forward strand.
AAGATACTATTAAGTTCCTGTGGACATCTTTGTTGTCATATCACTTTTCAGCGTAGAACCAGGATTTAGATCCCCTCTTAGGACTGTCTGCTTTGTGTCACTGTTGCTTTCCAACTTCTTGCTCAAAAACACTTGTTTTGCAGCTCATTTTATTTCCATGGCCAAACTGCCTTAGGCATGTTGGTGCCCTCTTGGCTATATTCTCCTGGGCCCTGTCCTCCGAGATGTTTGCAGCTCTGTATATATGCTTTGCTTTGATGGTAGTTTCCAGTTGAAAATGCTGTGAAGGCAAGATCTTTGGCCTCTCTTCCTTTTGGCTTTACTGACACCAATTTTTGAGTTCAGCAAACACGATACTTGACAAATTCCAGTCAAGCTTTTTGTGTTTGCCTTTCTCAAGATCATACATAGCTACTACACTGTCATCAGTGAACACTTATTTTCAGCTTTAAAAGAATTATTATATACTGTCTACTTAAAAAACCAGTATTGTTAAGTTTTCTATTATGAGAATAACCAGACTCTTCTTTTTTGGGCATATAATTTCACAATTGCTACATCATGTGAAGCACCACCCCCTTCCTGCCCCCAGAAATCAAGGAGTTTTCTCCTCCTTTTTTATGCAGTGTACATGGTGTTGGCAGTTTCTTACATGTGAACATATAGAATTGAAACTACATTTGCAGACTAATATCTTGAAGGAGGAAGATCTTTCAGTGTTTAGGATTGACTGTGCAATGTATTGATGGTAGAACCCTTTCTTCTTTCCAGTATCAGCTCACTATAATGGAAATTTTGAGGTAGCTAATTCACCACAAAAAAAAGGGAAAAGATAAATCCTTGCTTTGCTTAGCATCCCTTCTGTTAAGAAGTCAGTAAAAGGCAAGTTCTGATTGTGCATGTAGGTAGAGTATATGGTGAGTAACATGGTCATTCTACAGTTTTTTGATTAAGAGACAAAGACCCAGTCAAAACTACTATCTACTTTGCCTTCTTGAATGAGTTTTTTGCCTAGATTTCTTTTGTTATGACTAGTAAATACTTACTCCAGAACTTCCTTGGAAGCCATATTCAGATAACGATGAGATACCCACTGAATTTCAAACCAGTCTCTAAAGCCATTGTTTCCACAGCACTGGAATCCAATTTGTAACATATCCACTGTTTTCTTTAAGAAACATCGTCCAGGTATGTCTGTGTCCTTATAGAACTTAATAGCATCCCTCAGTCCCAGATAGAGAGACTCTTCCAGCTCGTTCCTCATGGTATAGCACATGAGAGCACCCACCAGGATGCAGAAGGTAAAACAGAAGGTGCACACAATGTATGGGAGCATAACTAGTTTCCATCGAGAGAACTTGTTGGTATCTGAGCAGTCATAGCAGATTTTGCCTCCCAGGAAGTTGATGATACATGCTATGACCCCTACAGAGATCAGCATGTTGGGGACAGAGTTAACATCCCCTTTTGCCATCACTTCATTGCGCTTCTTGATCTCTATTTTCAGAAAGAGGCCAAGACTAAAGAGAATGATCCCGCTCACTACAGAAACCCAGTTGAGGATCCATAAGATCTGAGCCAATTTGTCCCTCTTAGTTTTGGTGAATTTTACTTTGAGGACAGCCATAGTCGGATCAGAGTTAGGAAAGGAAACGTAGGTCAAGGAAAGCTTGTAAGCTGATTAGAAGCATCTATCCAAGGCATGCAGCAGAAATCTGAAGGGAAGAGAGAGAGAGATTACTGTCTGTTTGACCAGGTATTTATAGAGGCTACAAGAAACTTCCTGTACATCCTCATGCACTTTTGAGCCCTGCCAAAGGAGTCCCCCAGTGACGTTTGTAGCTTGAATTTCAGCTGTAACAGTTGTTTTTCTTCCTAGTAGCTGACGCAGCGCTGTTGTTTCCTTTAATAACTTTCCATGTGATCTGCAGATTCTTATTTTTCTCTTCAAAGGTCACAATAATGGGCATAAAGTATATTCAGAGAGGAACCCCCTGAGTTTCAAATCAATATTTCAGTTTCACAGCTGAAGGAGGACTTCTGTGTTTCAAGGTCTATCTAGCTATTAGTGGATCTAAGAAAAGATACCATCTTCCCCAACACTTTTAACCTTGCTTCTCCGCAATACTACTAATGTTATGCAATTTCTCCTTTGCATCTCTCCAGTTATATCACAGTCACAAGCAGAAAGCAGCTAATACCATCCAAGATCTAAAACCTGTTGGAGCTGAAGACAGTGTTTCAGCATATGTGATGTGGATGTAGAACTATGCTGCAGTACATCAGGATCAAGCAATGATCTTTTACCTGTCTTCAGTGCTTCTGATGCTTTGTGATTGCCTTTCCTCATTTATATGTTTATAGAGACATCTAATTTCTCTAACACAATGGCAACTATCAACTGTAAAACATAATCCTGTAAATTTGGGGAAGTGTAAGCAGCATTATTCTTGTGTAATATTTTTTAAGCTAGTTGATGCTACTACTTCACTCTGAATAAAACTGGTCTTGGCTAAACCAGCATGAAAACCACCAGCAGACTAGCTGTAAAAAAGTAGGGCTACACCTACGCACTAAAGGATCCACAGCTGCAACAAAGTTTGACATGGGGTAAGCAGATTGTTGTAGACTACAGTTTAAAAAGGTAATGGCATCCCAGCATCTTCATCTGTGCATGTTGGCAGGAGTCTGTTCTGTTTTACAGGCAAGGAACAGGTTCTTCCATTCGTATCAGGATATGGTTAGACATCTTCATGCATTTCAATATAAAAACATTTTAATGCCTGAGAGATCTACTTAATTTTTGTTGATTTATTTTCTCCTGCATTTATGGAGGAAACTACTTCCGCTCAAAACTATTAAATTTTGTATATTTTGTACAATACAGAGAACAGTGTGAAAAATGCGCAGTATTTTTCTTATTTCCAAAGGTGTTGAGGCCAGCAGTTCTCTGACTTTAAAAACAGGGCGCTGGTTTTAATGATTATTAAGGCTGATTATTAAGGCTGATTATCAGTTATGGTTGAATATTGATTCTGACCATATTGTCATACGCATATCAGTTATGAAATACTGATTACTGATAGACACTTCTGTATAAACAAGCTCACACAACAGTCATTCATAAAATGACAATGCTTTGTTCACACCGATCTTCTACAATATTCTTCAGACCTCATTCAAAAAGATCATGCTCTGCTGGCACAGAATTAATCCTCCATATGCTTTCAGCTGACAGCCTGTCTGCTAAGCCTGGAGACAGTGTCTTTGGTTGCTTCACCAGTTAAGCAGTTCATGACTTGGGCTTAAATAGCTGTACATGGCTGCTGCAAATAGTTTTATTTGCCCCTGATACTCAGGTCTCAGAGCTCACAGCAGAGAGAATCTGTTGTGAAATCCCATAGCTGCTGCTACGCAGCTCATGTTCAACGGCCAGTGTATAGCAGTGCATCACTCCCTGTTCATTACTATGAAATACATGTGTTTTTACACAATGCCTCTGAAATGTTAGGCACAAGTATAGTGACAGTGTCACTGAGAGCACCTTGCTTGCCAAGCATCTGTTGCTTTAATATTTGAATAAAAGTTGTAAACAGTTCTACCTTTATTTAAAAAATCCTTCACTCAAGAAGCATTGTTGATTTTGGAAGACTGTCATATTCTACCCATAAAGAAATTCAAAGCTGAATTCCATAAGCAGGGGTATATTCCATCTTGTCCAGCTGCTCTGACAGAGCTCTCTCACCCATTTTTAGATGCCTGAAGTTACAATAATGAAAAATTTCTGTGCAAAAGCAACTCTCCTCATAAGTCCTTGCCTCCAGTAATCCTCATCTGGTATTTCCAGCTTCCCCAGTGCAATTTCAATATTGTTGTAAGACCAAATTTCATGGAATATTCACATGCATCCAAAGGAGGTACAACAGGTTTCTAGTGCAGTAAGACCTGCTGTTTCATATGAGCTGTACCGCCAGAGGAAAAGGGGGGAAATGACTGGTGGTTGTAGCGCAGTGATCACTCAATGACTGACCCTGGCTGTCACTGATATACCTGGGATTGCACAAAGATACACTGCGCTTCTCATGAAACTTTGAGTGCATTGAGTGTGGGACAGAAGAACAACCTACCTACTCTCTTCCTGTGTTCCCAGCTTCTGTGTGGATACTTCTCTTTAAATAGTTTTTTCCTATTACTTGCTGAATTTATTTTAGATAACGAGAAGACTCTCTTCCCATCATGATGAGTTTTGTAAGCACACCATGACATTATTCTTTTCCCAACTCTTAAATGAAGTATTGAATATATTTATTAGCACAAGATGAATTGCAATTCACATACTGCTGTATAGTAGCTTTTTCTTTGAGCATAATGAAGACAGTTCCTCCAGCTGAAAGAACAGTTATGAGCTAGAAGTGTTATTGTCTTGTTCTGCAATATGCATCTGTTCTTCTCCAAGTTACATCTGGCAGTGGGCTACTGTAATATTACCAATGCTCCCAGTAGTTCAATGGAACTAACATCTTTATCAAAGTTCTTTGAAACACACCTTGCCATTGCACACGAGGCACTACAGAGGCATGAAGCACGTACACAGAGACATTTTTATCCCAGCTATGGGAGAACAAGTGAATTTATTCTATAAAGGGAGAAACACTTCTTTCAACAGAGGAAGCCAAATAAATGCAGACATCCCTCCCACATTATTGGTACTGTTCTCAAGTTTTCCTTGTCTAACTCACTTGAAAGACATCTTCCATCAGCAGGAAGCTTTTTGCTTCCAAGATGCCACATATGTGTTCCTTTGGTATCAATTTCCCCCAACTATATAGAATAAGACATAGCACAGCTATTCAGTTTTACGTAACTCTTTTTAAATGAAAATTTTCCACAGAAATTTGGTTTGCAATTTTGTCAGAAAGAAACCCATCTTATCTTACCAACTTCACTAAAATCCACCATATTTGCTAAACACACATTCCTATCTGTAAAAGAAACCACTAACCTGCTTCAGAGGACTGGCCAGGATCTCAAAACTGGCAACTTGCTAAGTACAGTGGAGAAAATACCTGGATCAGGCATCCTGGGGAAGACTGAAGTACTGATTTCCTGATGTCTGTGTAGTTCTTCTGTCCCAGTGGAGATGAAGAAAGAGACTTCAACTCTCCTGCCCATGCTAATCTCTCATCTCTAATCGTAGCTAAGAGATTTATTTCAAGGTTCTTATGCCACCAGGTTAAGTCCTGCAAAACAGGCCAATTAGCTGTCTCACAGACAAAATGCATTTATAGTAACTTCTTTTACCTTCTTGCACCCCAGAGGTTTTAGCTAGCAAGCAACAGACTGTTCTTCATTCTGCTAATGCCTTCATTAGTTCTTAGCTTGCTCTTAACAGTAAGTGTGGGTTCAAGAGAGAGAAGAATGAAACTTTGTGCTTCTGTCTGTAGAGAAAAATCTGTCTTACAAAGAGAAAAATCAATCATCATTTACTCTCGCTATTATGTGCCTTGCCCATCATTCCATATTTTTTTGATGGAATCGTCTGTTGTCTGTACTGACTCTGACTCTGACTCTGTCCAAGAAAGGAATTCAAGTTACCAAGAGCAATTGGATCATACTGTATGACTCACAGTAGATTCTGGTTTGGGAAGCTTGCCAGGTTCAAGAATAATCTAGCAGAAACCTCTGTCCTAGGCTCTCAAAAGCTTAATCTCAAGCCAGAACCAGAAGCATCTTGTCCCCTGGCATTTCTGAGCCCAACCTGTAGTAACATGTGGTATGCACATTGCTGGGTTGAACTGATAATAGTAACAGCAACAAGCTGAGTGTGCAGCAATACTCTATCAAGTTAGTAGTGATGTTGGTACCAGAACTGAATCACTCAGCAGGACCAGGGCTGCTCTGTAGGGTTCATAATGCATCAGAGTTCAGTGAGCACATATGACTGACTGCAAGGAACTCTGTACCAGGTATAGCAGTGCATGTGAATATTCTTGGCTAATTAGTCCTCTCTCAGATGATGATGAGCAATAAACCTGTACCATGATATTACTGTGATTCTAACTCTGTGTTCTGGGAATACGCTTCCCCACCTTTTTTAAAGTTTCATGCTTCTGCAAATACTGTCCATACCCCTCTGCATGCACCAGTATTATCACACTTAGGAAAGATAAAATATTAGTTATCATTGCAATTCACTCTGTCAAAGTCTTGAGTAAGGCAGAGACTGGAATATCGAACTCCAATATTCTAAAAATTAAAAACAACCGGGACGTGTTCATTTTCCAGAAGTAATTCCATGCATTACTGCATGGAAAAGGAAGGATCATAACTGCCAGTGTCACTCTGTACCTCCATGGGGTGAAAAACCCCAAGGACATGTCCCAGCAGGATAGTCATACGAGAAATTCTCTTCCTTTTCAGTTTTTCTGATACAATCAAACTCATAACTAATGGTTATGCTGAAAGCTCCATCCAACAATGCATTGCCTAGTACCATATGACAAACTTTCACAGAGCTGCTTCCTTGATGTGTGGCACATCCCTGGAGCCATACAGGTTCCCTGTGCCCTTTGTGGGAAACTTCAGTTCAGAAAAATATCATTTACCATATCTTAATCTTTTAAAAAGAAATACCTGAGGTAGGGCTTCCAGCTTTCTGTCTTGCTTATGTGCTGATGTACAGCAGATCCAGGAAACTTCAGATCAAAAGCATATGTGATACATCTGGGACCCATTGGACCTACTGCATATGGACCACACAAACAATTGCATAGGATCAAACATACCTCAACTACATTGAATTAGTCCTGCACATGAGTCATTCATACTTTGGACGTGTTGTACTCGTGCAGACCACAAGGAATAGTAGATCTGTTCAAATGTGTACATTTGTGTACAGATCAACTCTACAGAGAATATTCAACAAGTGAACTACACTCCTTGTGGACAGCACAAGTACACAAATGCACACATTTGCCTGAGATTTTTGAGCTGTTGCTCTGGCTGGAATAGGATATATTAGAAATCCTGGATAAATATCTGAAATCCTTTTCTATTCCCAGAGAAAGTTCATGTGTCAAACCCCACACATCTGTGGATCTCCAGACACATTACCCCTGAGTGTTAAAAAATGTTACTGCCTCAGATACCTACTAGTAGAAAAATGCACCTTCCTTCTTGTTGCTTTGCAATATAAACCTAGTACTTGCATGCATGAAAGCAAGCAAGCAGAAGATGGCAGTGCTGCTGTATGTAGTTCTTTTCCTACAGTGCAAAGTAAGAAGCTTTATTTTATTTATGTTAGAGGTCACACACAGAGCTAGGGCAAGCTCAGGTATGCATCATTGTAGGAAAGAACTTAAATCCAATGTTATTGCAGTTAGAGGTCAATGCTACCTGTATTTTCTGTTTCATCTTGTACTGAGAAATGGTTTCAGCTGCAAAGTTAATTTAAAAGTTAAATTACTCAGAAATTAGTAGCGCAATCTATAACTAGCCATGACACTCTTTCCTACAAACCTGCTGGGAAGTCTGGACATCAAGACCATAATGATAGAGTTGCGGTTTGTACCTCAGCAGGAGTGATTATACATGTAGGTCTGCCATCTATCACCCACTTACCTGCTAACAGTGGAGATCGCTGTGTTATGGCTTAGGATCTGAAAAAGGTAAATGTAACAAATGTTAGGCCAATAACTCATCTGTTTAGTACCATTCATATATAAGTCCACAAGCAAGGACAGATGTATTCTGAATTAGCCCAATTAAATAGCTAGTTGGGATGGTGCATGCTGCAAAATTTAATTTTACACCTAGTTTCCAAAAGTTAATATTTTAATGGTTTTCATCTTCTGTTTAAAACAAATGATAACTAATGAGAAGATATATTGGAGTGATGGACTGAAACAGGAGGCACTTACTAAGTCTGACACAAGCAGGTAGTACATGACCCTTCTTTAACATGTCAGTGCTTCAGAGGGACAGTCCATATTCAGGAGAGATTCTTGCTGATATGTGTTGATGTTGGAGAGGGTATGAAAAAGGGAGTTTAGACCATCTGCTTTTTTTGGCTTTGGTAAAGTTAGGAATCCCGTGGTAGATACCAAGAGGTGTAAGTTATTAGGCAAATAGAAGCAATTGGGTCTTTGCAGAATATTCATCTCTCAATTGCATTTTTGAACTTTTAGGAAGGAAGTATAGTGTTATCTAGAAGATTACAGTTGTTCTAGTTTGATGAAGACACCTCAGTTATATCAATCATTTGAAATGCTTATGGAATAGCAGAGTTGGGAGAGGGATTATCAAAAGTCAAAGGCAAGAGGTAATGGGGGTGGACAGTAATTTAAAAGAACCCAGTTAGTACATCAGTATGCCACAAGAACTAAGTAAATTATATGTTTTGCAGCTACAGCTTTACACTGTACTGCCGTTGTACCGGAAGACCCTTGTACCATGCAAAATACAGATAATGTCATGGCAGCTCATTTAATTGCCTGAAAAACACCACAGAATAAACAAATCAGAAAAAGAAGTACTATTAATTTTCATTTTTAGATGTTTAAAGTTTATAACAATATGGATGCTGGAGCCAGCCTCAGGCAAAAAGGAGATTATAGCAGGCTTGCATGAAGTGCAGTGCACATGTCCTGCTGTTCTTCAGAGCTCCTGTATATTACGGGAAACACCATGTGGGTACCTGTCAAGCCAGCTCTGATTTCAATCCATAGAAGCTGTACTGTCCATAACCTCTGAGTCATCCACTTCTGATTCATGGTGAGTCATTACAAATGTAAAACTAAGGCACAGAAACAGGATATTTACCTTAAAATCAGACCAGCAGTCTATAGAAAATGAATGTATATTTTAAATTGGTTGGTAACCTAAAACTTCCAACTTGGCTGTAATTTTTTTCTGAAGACTAATCCATTTTTACAACCTATTCATAATTAGACCATGCAGCAGTCTTGCTTTTCACATTCATATCTTCTTCTCTATGGATCACATCATCACAAGCCAGTCATCAGGAAGCTTTCTGCAAAATGGAATTACACACACATTATGAAGGTTTCCAACAAAATTCCCCTAACATCATGAGGTAAAATTTCCTTTTTCTGTTCTATATCTCAGAGCATCAATACTTGGGTGCACTATACTGCCAACTGACCCTTTGCCTCCTAGCAAAGTAGTCAGATATACACTCTCACATTGCTCCTCGAAGAGACCTCCTATACTAATCAGGAAGTCTCCCTGTTCACACCTTATTGTAAACCTGGTGTTGATGCTAGTTTTCATTCTCTAGACACTATTGAACTGAACATTATTACTCAGGACATTTTGTAGGGAATCTGAGATTTTTTTAGAAAGAAAAAAAGACGGTTACCAAAAGAAGAAAAAGAGACTCACAAAGTTTCTGAAGCTGTCAAACAGACAAAACCCACCACCTGGACACAGTGCTCTTGCTGCTGCTCTGGAAAAGATCCAAGATCTTTGTCCGAAGTCCCTTCGACAGTGACTTTATGCTTATTGACACTGTGTCTTGAAATGATCTATGAAAAAAGATGGAATAAACTCAGTTTCTCACTGTAGAGAAGACTGATAGTGAGAGGTAAAAAGAGTGTTCAAGCAATTTTAAGGTAGCTGGACAGAGGAAGCAAATAAATTCCTTTGATAATAAGTGGAGAAATAATAGGTGAAATCTTTCTTTTGCTGAGAACAGTGAAATAGCCCATGTAAAAGCTTGATTTCCATCAACAGCATACATTTAGAAGAGGTTGACAAGTATCAGCCCGGAATATTGTAGGGACAGTTGGTCCTTTCTTGGGAAAAGGGCTGAACTCAATGTCTCAAGGTCTGTGATTTTTTCATTTGTTATGAACTGGATTCCTACATAAACATCTTCAAAACTATAAGTCCTATCCCATCCTTGGTCAATACTCCTTGTGCTCACTGACTTTCACCTGAAACGTGAGCTTATAAAACATGTTTACATTTTTCGTCTTAGTGAGGGCATTGTTTCTTGTCTCCATTTATGTACTAACTTTTAATTGCAACTTTCAACAAAATCTAGAATTTGGTGAATGTTCATTTACTGCCTAACCAAACCCATGAGTTTTCCATCTCTTGGAAATGAATACTTACGAAGTCTGTGCATCTTGCTATCTATCATCCCCCTGTCTTATTTTGTCTTTCTTTTTGTCAGTTCCTTTTATAAAAATCATTTGATTTCTGACTCTCCACAAGAAATATCTAGAGCTTTGTCTCCTATTCTGTGGTCAACTAAGCAGAAACATTAGTCAGAATTTCTGACTCATAAATAAATAAATAAGCTAAGAAGTTCCAGTGAATGTATTTGAAACCAAAGAGTCTGTACTTCACAGGATGAATCATCCACTCCCATACACATTCATCTGAAGAAAATAACAGCAGAGTTCAGAAGGTGTCACACATTGTTCCTCAGGTCCTCACCCTTCTCCATCAGCCGATATATGCATAGGTACAGGTTTTTAATTTTTGAAGATTCCTTGATGAAACATTAGATTCATTTCAAACAAAAAAACACTGATGAAAATTCTCACTTATTCCACTAGGAAGATTTCCAGGAAAGCAAACTTGTTTTTCCATGATTACCTATTACGAAGCCTAAGAAAGCAGAAGTTGAAACACTAGAGAGTTGTGTTCCATCTACAAACAATCCTGGAAGTTCTGATCTAGTTCTTCAAACAAGAAAGCAAACTATTCAGTTTATATGTGGGTATAGTCTCATTCTCTATTCTTTTTAAAGTAACAAAAAATAATTAAAGTTAGAACTGTATCCAGTTTTCTCAAAAAATAAGTTTGCTGTCTCTTTTGTCTTTAAAGACTTGTTTCTATATTTTTAAAATTCAGACCAGTTCTATTTATTGCCTCAGTAGGTGACTTAATACTTATTATTAAATATTGAAGCTATATTAGACATGTTAGAACATACTTGCAGGACTGGGAATTATTTTTCACACTGCCATTTTTTTCTCTCTCCCTCCTCCTCTCCCCACTGAGCTTTCCATAAGAACTACTTGGTTATAATAACGTTTGGGCAGGTAAGCCTTTGGAATCTGGAGTAATTTCTAACAGTAACCTCCTGCTCTCTGACTTCAGAGTTCTGATCTGCAGTGCTTTTCTTTTTTCTCCTTGCATTCCCCAGCCAAGCTAGATATTTTGGGTTGAACTAAGAGAAGACTGCTTTATTGATTTACTTTGCACAGAGGTGCCCATTTGCAGTGGTTTAGAGCTGTTGACTAACTTTGCTAAATAACTTCATTATCCCTCTATTTGGAAGTAACAGACTAAAGTTTCTGCTGATGTAATCATTCTGACTTTGGAAAAGGTAAACCTGCACATAATTGCTTCCAGTACTTGTTCTTCTCCATTCCAAGGTGAAATTCACCTCTTGGCAAAATCTGAACATTTGCTGTGCAAATAATGATTTTCCCCTTCCTGTGATTTTAATAATTTATTTATAAAAGTAACAATTTTTGTATAATTTATGATACAAATGTTAACTTTATTTTTGTGTGTTTCTCAGGAATAATAAAAACAATGTAACAGTTTTAAGAAGAAACATTTAGGTATACTGTTTACATGCACAGAGAAGTATAACGTGCATATAACAATTCACCTTCCAGAGAATACTCATAGGAGGGATAGACTCAGAGATCTGCAACAGATTGAAGTTAGAAGTTGCTCTTCCCACTTTTCTTTCTACACAAGTAGTAGTAAACTAAAATGACTTATTAATTCACAGCCACATAAGAGTTAAATGTTTATCTGTGCTGGGCTACTGCACTTGAATATGCTTGCAAGAGTTTTCTAACTTTGTAGGAGCACCTAGGATTCTCATTATTATTCCGTGTGAATTCAGAGGTGGCTCTTCACTCACATGTCTGATGTATCGATTCAAAGGCTGCGTGACAAACTCCCATACAAAATATAGCTACACCAGAACATATAAAATGCCCTACAGGGTCAGACCAGTTATCCACTTGGCCCTCTAGTCTATCTCTAACAGTAGCAGGAGTAAACAGTATTTAGAGGCACTTTCTATAGTTAATCTGACTTTCACTTCCTCTGCATCCAAACTACTGTTAATGGGATGTTATGGAATACCAGATAAATACCACACAAAGCCAGGTACAGCAACAAAATGCAAGTGATTAAAAGATATGGAAAAGGTTATAGTTACACTACAAAATGAGACACATTTTTACATTGAGATCACCAATTAGAACTAATAATCTAAAACCTGAATAAAGGGCACAGGTCAACTTTTTCCAAGCCAAAACAACACTATGCTTCAAAGCTTAGCTACCTGTACTACTGCAAAAAAACCCTAGTGCACCACAGTTCCATATTTACATAGAGATTTAAATATGTGGGGGTTTTGTGTGCATAGGGTTTTTTATTCTGCAAGTTTGCATTGACAGAGCAAAGGCTGGTATCTGTTAAATTTACCATCATCTTTGAACCCAAAATAGTAGAACAGAAAGCCTTGAAGAACTATAGAACTATTTGACCTCTGAAAACCTGCAGTGTGCCTGCTCACTTATAGTATGCTAAGAAGATGCACTCACGATGTGATTTCCATGATATTGTGCATGATAACGTAGTTATGTTACATAATGAATTGCTAACCTGTGAATTCCAAAGGGATGAGAGAAGCTATACCTCTTGGATTAGCAATGCTAAACAGCTAAACAGACAAACCAGATAAAAAAGTTTAAGGCCTTTCCATTCTCTTTAATAGTATAATTTTCCTGAAGAATTGTACACCTCAGGCAATTCCTCAGTTATTGGGGGAACAATAAAAGCCTCTTCACAGGTATATTCATATTCATGAGCTGGCCACTGCACCTTGAAAACAGCAAGTGTTGTTGGCATTACTTGAAGTACCAGGGGATTAGGGCATTCATATAACCTCAATTACAATTTGGGAGGAAAAGTACTTTCTACTAAAGAGTGAATACAAATGTATTTACTTGTTTTGTAAAAATGAGTATAAGGGGTTGGCCTAGAATAACTGTAGACAAGTTTGGGACAATAGGTACCTCCAGAGCAATAACTCACATCTGAGAAATTGTAAATGCCTATCAAAGGTAAGCATAACTCATAAATCCATTTTACAATTGGGTAGTTGTACTAGTAGCAAAAAAAAAAAAAAATAAATAGGGAAAAAAGAAAAAGCAACTCTCCCCACCTATTGCAATCAAGGCAGGTTCATTTCCATTCACAAAATGAGTGTTTTTTTGTAATATCAGCTTATTAACTGCTTTAACTGTTAGGACATTATGCACACATGCATTCTCTCTATATAGAAGACTATGTGCTTATCACCTATGCTTATCTACACCACTACGACTGGTGGCCTGCTACTGGAGAGAGCTCACTTTGTGAATGAAGAAGCATCTGGCTGAAGCTGACACTAAGCAAGTCACAACTGTTTGAGCTCACTGCTAGGTTAGGATGACAGCTCCCACTGCTGGGTAACTACTTTGTAAACTACAAGTACTAAGATCTTCCTACTCATAAAGCAGCAGTAGCAGACACTGTTTTCTAACCCTACTCTTTTACTAGGATCTCCTTGTGACAAATGAAGAAAGGGCTTAAATTATTCACGCTAACATCATCTTATCTGCCTGACAGCAAGGAAATAAACTCTTTAAGGAAACTTCACACGTGGGGAAGACTGCGGTGTGTTTACTCACTTCATACAAGCTGCTGGAGCACAGCAAATCTGTGCGTTCCCCTTCCCACAGAACAGCTCTCTCCTAGCTGCAGCTCTGCCAGATGGATCCAGCCTCTGGGTTGACACCGTGGCCTACACATGCGGCCCGTTGGCTGTTGTGCGATGGCACATGGGCGATGGAGTACCCGCTCCATTGTCGCACACGGCGGCAGAGTCCTGCCTGCGTGAGGAGTCACCTGTGAGAGCTTAAGCCTTTACTCCGAACAGCGGAGTGGCGAGGGACGCACCAGCCTCTCCCTAGAGGCACAGCTCGGAGCCCGCGGGGGACAGCCCAGCTGTATCCTTAGGGCAGCGCTTGCAGCTGGACAGGACGTGAGGGGCCGGCCCCACCCCGCAAGGGGACCTCCGCCACAGCCCCTTCCCTCAACCCTCTCGCCACCGCGGCGCCAGGGCAGCAGGCCCAGTGCAGCCCCCTCCAGCTGCGGGCAGCCTCGCCGATATGGCCCTGGGATGACGGCGCCCGGGCTGCTGAGGTACCGGAGGCGCCCGAGGAGGCCGGTACCGCAGCGAGGACGCAGCAACCCCCAGTACCAGAGCAGGCGCTGCAGCGGGGAGCAGCCCTGCCGCGGTCCCCGCCATAGGCCGCTGCCCGCCACTCCTCAGAACCTCGGCGGGAAACGTCTCGTTACAGCCCCAGCCGGTCGGGCCGCTGCCAGCGCGGCGAGGAACTACAGCGTCCGAGGCGCTCCGCGGGGCGGCCTGGCCGGCAGCGGTGCCCGGCGGCCCTCACCCGACCTCGCACACAGCGCCGCTCCCAGGTGCGCCCGCCCCCGGCATCCTAATTGATGGCGCAGACAGCCAATCGCTCCGGAGCAATCTCCGCGGCTGCCCAATCACCGCTCCGGAGAGAAGGATGCGGGTGGTGCCCCGGCGGACAGCGGGCTCGGTGGCACCGCGGCTGAGGAAGGGCGAGAGTGGGGAGGCAGCGCCGCGGGGCTCCGGTGGGCACTGTCGCAGAGATGGCGGCCGTGAGGGGGTCAACCCCTCTGGGGAGGGCCGCGGGCCCCTCCGAAACCCCCTGAGCCTTCCTCGCCGCTGCGCGCAGCTGCTTCCCCTCCCCGCGGGCGGGCCGGCGTTGTCCCGGCGCTGCAGTCGCCATAGAGACCGTGCCGCACGCCATGGGGCGGAGGCTGGGTCGGGGGGCGCCGCTGTAACCCCGCCACGCGCCGCGGGGCCCGCAGGGACTGGCCGTGCCGCTCCGTACCGCCCCGTACCGCCCCGAGGAGCCGCCGCCGCCTCGGCCCCGTTCCAGGTGAGGAGACTCGGCGCTGCGCGGCGGCTGTCGCGGTTACCGCTTCCCCTTGCGCGCCCGCCTCCGTGGGCCCTGGCAACCGGGTGGAGGTGTCCCCGGGGGCGCTGCGTCCGCCTCAGCTGGTGCGGCCCTCGGGCTCCGGTGGCCAAGTCTCCGCCGCCGGCCCGGCCTCGCCTCAGCCGTTGTTGCTGCGTGGGAGCCGCTTCGCGGTTTGTGTCTACGGGAGCGGGAGTTTGTCGGGCGCAGGAGCTGCGGGGAACCGGCCCGAGAGGTTGCAGCGGGTGCGGGACGGGCAGTCCTGTCTGCGGAGTTGGGGTGGGGAGGCTGGCGGACTCCAGGGGCGAGCATCCCCGCCCCGGCCTCTACGGAGAACTCAGATTTATAAGCACGAGATTTCTTTTTGTCCCTCCCCCTTGCTGCAAGGAGGCAAACGGTACGGTATTTACGTGTTCTGGTGGCGAACCGACCCTGTTTTAAAATAGCTGCCTCTGTATTTCCAGTTCCTAATTGTGGCATGCGTGTAGCGGTTGCATTTGTGGGCACGGCTGGATGGGGAATCGGTCTGTCTCTCCGTCGTCTAGCGCTTGAAGTGCTGGAGCCATTAGCAGCAGTTGCATCAATATATGAATACAGATATGCCTGGCTAGGCCGCAGATGCACTCACTACGGTGATAATAGTAAACATGTAAACAGCATACAGGGGACATTTAAAAACCATTATTGCACATACTTTTAGCTTTTAAAAAAAGAAAGTGTGGAAATGTTCCTGAGTCTACAGATGATCTGTGGAGCTGTAACTCCACACAGTTGTAAGCAGCTGCATCCTTGTACTTCTGTTGTTACTCCAGAGCAAAAGCAATGAGAGGACAAAGATCAGTGTGAGGTTTCTAACCTCCGGTGTGAGGCAGAGCAGTTGGAAACTGTTAGTGTGAATGGGGATGGATTTGCAAATATTAACAATATTAACGTGTTATTCTAGAGGTGGGAGTGGACACAAAGGAAAGATCCCTGAGTATAGCACAGCCTTTTGAGAACCTTCTGCCGTATTTATAATTAGCTGGAAAGGACTAAAGAAATGAGTTATAAAATAGGTTATAGAGGCTTTCTTCATTAAGCAGGACCTGCAGAAACAGTTAAATTTCAGCTTAAATGTTCCAAATGAGTAAGCTCTCTTGACAGGAAGGTTGAGAGTCCTAAAATAAAACATGCTCTATTTATTTTAAAATCGTGTTAGCCTGAGAGTGAGTGATTGGTTTCCGTGTTGTGTTTCTGGAAAAAATGAGTAGATTTTCATATATATTCTGCGTAGTTAATGCCATGTCTCTGCTGAGCACATGCTGTGCTTGTAGATGTGTTAGTTCATTTTAGCTGTTGTAGCTGAGAATACTGAAGAGTTTATTTTGCTGCTCTTGTCTGATTTTTGGATTTTTTTTTTTTTTGGGGGGGGTGTCTTAATGATGTGAACTGAAGGTACAAAGATATCCAACATTTTTATTCTGTGTTCAGTTGCACAGAACACTTTATTGATGATGATTCCTTTGATTTACATTTTAAATATTTAAAGTTCCTTAACCTGTTAAACCAGAAGTGTGCTTGTTAGCATTTGTTTGGCTTGACAAAAAATTATATATAGGCAAGTTTGACTGCAGTAGTATGTATATTCATTGGGGAAAACTTATTTTGAAAACGGTGCATCAGGATAGCTAAAAAATGTGAAGGTGGAATCAATTATATCTGAAAAATACTTTGTTCTTCTCTGATATATTTCTGATGTACCATTGCTCTTGAAGTTCTTTTTAAACTTCCTGGTTTGGGAATGATGGGGTTAGAATGAGAAGAGCAAATTGGGCAGCTAGAATTTTGTGGTGTTGGTTAGGTTTAGTGTAGTCACTCTACTGCTGCTGTGTGCTGCAGGCTCTGTTACCTCTAACATCACAAATGCCAGAGAGGGTTTTCCAATGTGACTGATTAAATCAAAGAAGATTTTTGAGTATGACAGGGGACGTGAGTGAAGGTTTTCCTGTTCAAGACTGATTTCTGCATGGTTGGCTTCTGCTAGTTCTAGATACATGTGTACAGAAGGTTAAACACTTGCTTAGCCTGTGAAGTTGCACTGTATGGTACATTAATATACTACTACATTTTCTGTGTTATGGAAGACTTGTTTACCTAACAGGAATGAATCTTCTGCTCTACAGCAGAAGATTGACAGTTTCTGTGTATTCCTGTGTGTTGCATTGTCTCTTTCTCCTGCTCTGGAAAAGCACTACACAAAGCCTTTGTGTTTGGCTAGAGGGGAGGAGAAACAGCTGCTTTTTCAGTATGAGGCACCAGGATTCCTAGTGGCCTCACAGGGATGTGTTGCTGTACGTGGACCAGCCACTGTCCTTCCTTCATTATTCTATTAAAGCACTTTATCCTCACAGCAGAGAAACCTGAGCTTTGTTAGCTTACAGAGCAGTGAGTTCCACCATGGATCCAGCAGATCAGTCTGAGAAGGCAATTGTTAAAGTATAGGCAGGCAAGAATTGAAATTGACTAAAGGCAAGGTGTACATTAAGGAATTGGATATCTACAGTGTTTAAAAAATACTTAGTGTTAAGTAGATTTTTTTGTCCATGATTGGGATGAAAGAAACTTGTTCAAATGGTAAATCTTTCATTTGCTTTGATTTTGTTTAGTATCTAGGCTACTTAAATGGGAACTAAACATGTTGGCTTTAAGAAGAGGAAAAAAAAAATAATTCAGTTGAATGAGAGACTACAGCTAATCAGAGAAGTTTCATTTTTTTGCATTTTGTGCCCATATAAGAGTTCTTTAATGGTTGTACTGTATTCTGTGTCACACTGTAGTAGAGGAAAAGTTCACTTCCCTCTCCTTGTTGGAAACATTAAATACTATGTAAAGTGGCTTTTAGTAGCTGGATCTTGTATGTTCTGTCAAAATAACTTCTTTGAAAAGATCATCCAGTCTTTTACTTATCCTTAACAACTTTATTATATTTAATGAAATTTTAGAGTTGGATATATTTTTTCTTTCTTTCAGAACTAGATGTTAACTAATGTGCTTTTTGATGGAATCTGGTAACTTGTTTTGGTTTTAAGCTGCTTGTGGAATTGAGATGTCATTCTTAGCATTTTAAATTTATAGTCTATTTTTTGTGTTAGCTTATAGGTCACTAATCTTGATACCTTAGGAATGGAAAATTCAAACAATAAAATCTGACCTTTTGACGCTTGACCTCTTGATTTAGTTGAATGTCTCTTTCCCATTTTGAGACCTTGTGCAAGGCATAATTTTCAATAATTTTTTCTTCAGCTTGTTTTTTAATTAGTGGAGAGAAATCTTTGAAAACCTTGAGATTTTTTTTTGGGAAGAAGGGAAAGATTGAATTTGTGAGGAGGAAGGAAAAGGAGAACAAAGTGGGAAACTGAAGAAGTCTTTAACGTTTTTAACAAAACTGTATGTTGTTAAGAATTCAAAAACATGTTCATTGTTATGTTCAGGCATGCTTTTCCATGGTTCTTGTACTACACGGCTGAGAACAATTCTGTGCTGAACCACATTGCTCAAATGCTATTTTGTGCTGTTGCTTTTGTCTCTGAAGAGATTAATCAATTACTGAGAATTAGGTTATTTGCACTGATGAGGAACTCCATCCAATAATTCTTCCTTTTGGAGAAATGTGTGTATGTTGCCTTGCCTCTTAATTCTGGTTGAACCTTCTGAGTAGCTGGAAGAGTTGAAGGCTGGCTGGGTTTTCATGGATGAGGTTAACCAGCTCATTGATGGTATTCATGAGGAAAGTAATTTTTTCCATTGCAAAGCTGCCTGATATATAAAGAAAGGGTAAAGTATGCTGAACGTACTTTAAGAGCTTGTAAAAGATGTGAAGTCTTTTTAATATGAGGCCATTTTCTCTATCTGGACATTGCAAAGGCATTTGCTATTTGTTGAAGGGACAATTTAGTATCTGGAGCTAAAATGGAGTGAAAACTGGAATGATGATGGTGGGTGTCCTCCTGGTTTGTTTAAATGGAAATAATTTCATTGTGGTTTTGATACACTTCTCCCAACTGAAGTTACATAAAAGTTGCATCCTCTTAATGGACTTACTCCACTGGACTCATCCACAGTTAGGGAAGGTTTTGCCTTTCTTGATTTGTGTCTATTTCAGTACTTGGGAATTGTCTTCAGTTAGCAACTGCTTATTGGTTCTGAAAGAGGGGTTTGTTCTGTTCCCCATCACTTCAGAGGTAATTCTCAGATAATGTTTGTTGCTTCTGTCATACAGTCTCTCAGGGTGTTAAGCTTTTGCGGGGGCTTTAGCAATACTTATTTGATGCAATGTTCTTCAGCAAGGTAGTAAGAGCGAGCTTTCTTTGTTGTGTGGTACATCAGCAGGATGTGTCCTGTTGCAGCTGTTTACTGATATAATGGTGTTTCACATGCCACTCTGGGCGAGCAGTATAGCTTCTGAGCAAATAGTGTCTGTTAAGCTTCACAGTGTTGGAGTATTAAAAAAATAAAGGGAATGTGATGTGTAAATAGAGCATCTTTTCAGCATCAAACTGGTGACTTTTTAGGACGTATTTGTATTGTTATTGTATTCTAAATAAGGTTATGTAATTTACAGTCTTGAAATAATCATTTTTCTGTCTTTGTGAGCATCCTGAGTTAAATAGATCTAGAACAGGCATTCTCAGCTGATAGAAATTGTGTTAGATGATGCTTTGTGTTAGCTTTGCTGCTCCATGAGTTTCATTGAATGCCCTGCCTTCATGTGTGACATTTTGGTTTTCTGTTTCCAGTAGTCTATAAAATCAAAATGTAACTCACTAAGTTGAGTCAGCTTAGAACATATTGGTGTGTTGTACTCTGAGAGCTGAAGGAGAGGAATTGATACTGTATCATGATCCTTTTTCTGCATGAAGTTCATCCACTGTTTTGGCAAGCTTTAGGGATTATTGTGGTAATCATGACGATTTGGGTGAAATAATAGTTTTACAGTTTTGAGCAAGATGGTGTTTCCAGTGGGGAAACCTGTTAAATAGTTTGGATGGAGAAGAATCAGGAAAGAATCACAAGATAGATGAGTGTGAAGAAAGTATTTATTGGTCTTGTGGAGGAATGTGATAGCTAACCTGGTCAGTTCTTGTCTTGACTAGGCAAGAACCAAGATGTTGATGCTGAAGCTGAAGGGAAAGCCGTAAGCCTCCTGCAGTAAAGCAGATGCATGCAGGAAAGCAGCTCCCTTGTTGACTGTCTGATTCTGATTGTCATTTATTTATAGCTATACATACATATTATCATATTTGTCATGTGTTAGCTCCTTCAAATGAAATTGCACATTATTGTTGAAGCAGTCTAGCAGCCAGCTGCTGTTTATAAGTGGAAGATGATGTCCTCTGTGCCTTTTCCAGTACCCATTCATCTCTGAGCTGCACTGATTCAACTCTCAAATTGATAGAGAATGAATATAAGAAGGGAGTTGTTTGTACTGCTTTTTTGCTGAGGCTGGTTTATACATCTTGCTAGGTCATGCTGTTAGATGCAGCTTCACCCTGAGTGTCTAGCTGACACAGTAGTCCCATATCCTTTCTATTACCGTTGCCAGGGTGCTCAGCCGGTCAGTCTTTCTGCCTATTGTCAGTCTGGGGAGGAAGCAAGAGAAAAAGGAATGTTTTATTGAAAAGGCTGCATTGAGATGATGTTGCAGACCCTTCTCTGTTGGTTAGAAGGAAATTTGACCAAATCCTAAATTCATGCTGGACATTTTTCCCTGTTGTCCATATTATTCTTATGTATATATTTAGTGTTGAGCCCTCAGTCACATGGCAGTGCTTCTCTACATATCTCCAAAGACTGGACTAACCTTTCCTTGATGAATCAATTTTCCCTTGACCTCCGTCTGCACTCAGGGAGCAACTCTACTTTGGCTGGCTTGTTGGAATTGAGAGGTAATACTTCAGTTCTATTGTGAGGACCTGCATCAACATTTAACAGCTCCCTGAATTTTTTTTTTTTTTTCCTGGAGTAAAGGTTTGGACAGAATTATTTATGGTCTGACCCAGGACCTGTCATATGAGTAACCCTGCAGTAGATACTGCTCATATTTGTTGACATATTGTAATGTGCTCTTAGATTCCTTGCTCTGAAGGAGGTAAAAACTGTGATCCTGTTCCTAAGAGTAGTAATAAATAAGAATATCGTTATTACCTTTATTATTACTATTCTAGTTGCTAGGATCAATAGAAAAAAATGGATGTACACAGGTATCACCCATAGCATTATATGTTTCCTGTTTCTCAGTAGAAGTCTTGTAACCCTGCTTGCCATAGCACTGCATAGCCACCATATTCTCTTACGGAGTATAAATTAATTTTTATTTAAACAATAATTTCAAAATGAAGAAGTATGTCACCTCAGTTGAGAACAGAACTGAATATCCTTAAAGCAAATCCATGACAGTTGGTGTATTAAAAAAAAGAGAAAAAACCCCTTCCAAACAGGCTACAACTTGTGTTGATAGAACTGTATTTCTTAAGTAAATTCAAGAATCAATAGAGTACTGTTATTATTTTAGAGTTATTACACTTTTGCCATTATGGTGTCATCTGTGTTATTATTCCCATATCTACAAATGGAATCAGCAGTCAGTCAATCTGAAGTAAAACTTATCTAGTTTCAAGCATTTTATTTGTATTGGTGAAGTGCTTAAACATTCAAAATATACAAATGGGGCAGTTATAGGTCAACAATACAACCCCAAGATTATTTTTAAAGCCTAAGCTTTAATTCTGAGGCATTTGGTATGCAATGTCTCTATTTGCACACAGCCAATATTTCTTCAAACATGTGATAGCAATATGGAATACTTGTTATTAAGTAAGGTTAAATGAAAGGCTGTAATTTTTTTTTTAAATGGCTGTTGTGATCTTAGGAATAGTTTTGTGTGTGTTTGGCAGATATTTAAAAACTGAGCTTGCACTCTCTTGTGCTCTTCTGATGTGTAAGAAATTTATGTAACTTTGGGGAGTCTCTTGATCCCTATATTTATAATACATAAACTTTCTGATTATATTGCCTGGTCATTCTGCCATGTTTCATTTCTTTCAGCTGAACCCTGAACTATGGAAAACTATTTTTGTGGACTTTATGCAGTCTCTAAATTTGCCTGGGGTAATTCTCTTTTTTCATAATGAACCACACTTGTATAGCTAATTTTCATAACTTACCTTGGCCTGACTGCTTTAAGACCAAGGGAACTGTTGTGGTTATTGAAGCTACCTTTGTGCATAACACCACCTTTTCTTGGACTCCTCTGAATTACATGTGATAACAGCAGCTGAATAAAAGCATATAACTTGGAAAATCATTCTGTGTCTTTTAAGAATTGTCAGCACTGAAGAGTCCACTGAAATAGTTAATGAAGTATTTTAATAGTAGAATATTGACTAAAATAAAGGGCCTTGGAGATATTTTTGATTGTAAGTAATCTAAAGGTTCATCCTTTTTCTTAATATTTTGAATCTCAGAATGAAGTTATTTTGTAATTTCTTAGACTAAAGTGATTTTAGGTATATAGTCTGAAGAAACTGAGCTTCATAATTTTAGAACTTGATATAATATTCCAGCAGCAATCGCACAATAAGCTGATAGATGTTATGGTCTCCCTTAGTATTTATTTGCCTACTCATCCATAGTAGCTGTAGCCTTAACACTGCAGCAGATACATTTATCAAAAGTGACTGATTATCTGTGTCGTGTAGGGTGATGTATAATGTTGTCTTTTATCTGAATTGGAACATGTGTCATTTGATTGCAGGCCATTAAACAGTTGGCACAGTTTGTTCTATACCAATTCCTGATCTCAGTGTTAACTATAAGCTTAATCTTATTTTTCCTAGTAAAAAAATGTTTCAGTATAAAGTCAGGAATTGATTCATAGGGCTAATTAGAGAAACATTAGTTCAGGTAACTTACAGTTAAATTTTTGGACCAATTATTTAATGTGTGTTCTATCAATTTTCACCTTTCTAGTTTCTTGAAAACAGACTCTACTGTGTGGTATGAACTTAGATATATTGGGAAGTGTAAGTGCCATAATAACTACTGTGTCCATAGGTCAAACTTGCAATGTCATCGTAAAAAGTTAGTTTGTCAGAAAGGGATTTTAGTTGAATGGTAGTAATTATACTGTTTTCCATTAATTCTTTAATACTCAAGTCCTCTATTTTGCCTGGTATTGATTTCAAGCTGATGGCCTATAGTTACAAAGTAAGGTTCTTTTTATCCTTCCCAAACATTAACTGTCTTCTGGAGTTTTCTGTATTTCAGGAATCTGAAATTCAGTGAATCTGGTGAACTGGACTCACCAGAGGCAAATCATGCTTGACAAAGTTGATTAGCTTCTAGGATAAAGTTACCTGCTTGCTTGATGTGGGGTGAGCAGTGGACATTGTCTACCTGGATTTCTCCCAGACTTCCAATGAGTTCCCACAGCCTCTTCCTGGAGAAACTGATACATTATAGTCTAGAGAAGCGGCCTATGTGGTGGGTGGTGATCTGGCTGTCCAGCCACACTTGGAGGGTAGCGGTAAATATCTCCTTTTCCAGCTGTGACCTGTCACTAGTGGCGCCCCCATGGACTGATATTGGGCCCAGTGCTGTTTAATAACTTCATAAATGATCTGGATGATGGGGTGAGGTGTACCCTGATGAACTTTGCTGATGATACCAAACTGAATGGGCAAATGCTCAATTTGGAAGGGAGAGCCACCCTACAGGATGACAAGCTGGAAGAGTCAGCTAACAAGAACCTTATGAAGTTCAGTAAGGACAAATGTACAGTCTTGTACCTGGGGAACCATAATCCAGGAGTGCAGCACAGGCTAGGATCTACTGGCTGGGGAGCAGCTCTATGGAAAGAGACCTGAGGATCCTGGTGGATACAACTTGGTATAAATGAACAGTGTGCAGCTGCAGCACAGAAAGCCAGCAGGCTTCTGGGTTACATCATGAAGGGCATCACCAGCAGAGATAAAGAAGTCATCATCCCTCTCTACTTGGTACTTGTCAGGCCACACTTGTGTTCAGTTTTTGTCCCCGCTATACAAAACAAATGTGGACAGGCTGGAAAGGGCCAAAAAGATTATCAGAAGACTGGGAAGCTGTATGAGGAAAGGCTGAGAGAACTGGGTCTGTTCAGCCTGAAGAAGGCTCAGGGGAGGCCTTGTCACCATTTTTCCAGTATTTTTAAAGGGTGACTGCAAAGAAGATAGAGACTGCCTTTTTACTAGGAGTCACATGCAAAACATGACGGCTAATAGGGTACAAGTTACTCCTGGGGAGATTCTCAATGGACTCAAGGAAAATTTTTCACTATGAGAGCAATCAGGCGTTGGAATAATCATAGAATCATAGAATAGTTAGGGTTGGAAAAGACCTTAAGATCATCGAGTTCCAACCCCCCTGCCATGGGCACGGACACCTCCCACTAAGCCATATCAGCCAAGCCTCTGTCCAACCTGGTCTTGAACACTGCCAGGGATGGAGCATTCACAACTTCCCTGGCAACCCATTCCAGTGCTTGACCACCCTTACAGTAAAGAACTTCTTCCTCATATACAATCTAAACTTCTCCTGTTTAAGTTTTAACCCATTACCCCTTGTCCTGTCACTACAGTCCCTAATGAAGAGTCCCTCCCTAGCATCTTTATAGGCCCCCTTCAGATACTGGAAACCTGCTCTGGGGTCTCCACGCAGCCTTCTCTTCTCCAGACTGAACAGCCCCACTTTCTCATCCTGTCTTCATATGGGAGGTGTTCCAGTCCCCTGATCATCCTCATGGCCCTCCTCTGGACTTGTTCCAAACAGCTCCATGTCCTTTTTATGTTGAGGACACCAGAACTGCACACAATACTCCCAAGTTCTACCCAGGGAAGTGGTGAGTTCCTCAGCACTGTCACATTCAAGATTCAGCTGGACAGAGTGCTGGGACATCCAGTCTAGATCATGGTTTGCCAAGAAAGGTTCGACCAGATGATCCTTAAGGTCCCTTTCAACCTGGTATTCTGTGATTCTATGAATCTGTTGGAACCTGCAATGACAAATCAGAAATCATCTTGAAAATTCCTGTTAAGAGACAAGTTCCTCTCAACCTGTCTAACTCAGTAGCATCTGACTAATATTTATCGTGGGTATACAAGATGCATCATCAGCGTGAGACATTTCTCTGACTCATCGTTGCCATCCTCGGGGTGCCCGCCTGGCGTCCTCCCGAGCTGAGTCTGTGCCGGTGAGCGCGTCCGAGCAGAGCCTGGCGCTGGCCTTGGTGCTGACCCTGCCCGGGCTCACCCCGCCCGCGCTGGGCAGCCGCTGCGCTCTAGCTTGGAGCGTGCCGCCCGGCCACCGGGCGAAGGGTTGACGGCTTCCTTCCTTACTAATAATAACGAAAATAGTAGTAACCTTCTTTAGATTATCACTGACTCTAGCATCTTGTTTTCGAATAACATTATATGCTGGGACTTGCACAGAAAGTCGTTATGCAATTGCTGCCTATGCTGGAAGAAAACTACTGTGAAAGAAGTTTTCCCAGAACCCCAGCTCTTGGCTTTTTAACAGCCCCAGTCATGCTAAACTCATCATTAGAATCAGATTCCTTGTTATTCAAATGACACCAAATGTATCTGCACTATCTCCAAGCAAGAGATACAAACTTTTCAAATGCACTTCTATGAAGTTGCACTAGAAAGTGAAACTTGAGCAATCGCTGTGCAGCCCAGTCGACTTTCAGACACTGTACAAAGGGCAAAAACTTTAATCTGCCTGTAGCTGAACAATTTTCACAAAATACCTGTTCTGTCATCTCAGCTGTGGCCTCCAGAGAACCCTTTAAAACAGCCTCCAAAGATGAACCTGGAAAATTACATTAACACCTATAAACAACCTCCACTTTATTACAGACATTAGTTTCATTTTTTTCCCCCATGTCCCACTAGTTTCTGTGTTCAGACTTCTTCCCCACACCACTTTTCTTGTTCTTGTGTACTTTATAAATGATCTGTGATAGCACATTTAAAGTTATTATTAAACATAACCCCCCTTATTTTAGTCATTTACAAATGCCTTACACCATTTAGTAAGTATTTGGGCATATTCATTGGCATCTTTATGTAGCTACATTGCCAAATTTGCTGCCATTTTATGTAAGTAGTTATGGTTAAAACCACAAGTCCTTATAGAGACAATTATGAGGTTTTGTATTCCATAAAATATATAATAGTGTATATGTCATGTACACACATATATGTAAATAATGTAAACATATATATGTATATATAATGTAAAATCACATATATGTGATGTGTGGATATATATATTATATACAAAAGTATGTTATGCATTATTATTTTTTACAAAATATGTTAGTGTAGCAGTATTATAAAGAATACTACCTTTCTGATTCCCTGCATTACTTTTGCTTTGGTGCAGATACACCTCAGAGCCTTGATTCACAGCAGAAGCTCCTAAGCTTTGGTGGCCTCATTAGCAATCACGAGGGAATAGTAGCAAGAACTGTGAGAGAAACAAGACAAAGAAGTGCAGCTGTGCTAGAAGGTGTTTTGAACATCTGTCATTTTCCTCTTTTTCCCCTATTCCCATCTAATTCCATTTCCTCAGGACTTTCCTAGTGAGAGGCTTGGATGCCTTTCTGCTGTGAGGGCTCCATGGCTCTCAGGCAAGAGCCTGAATTTCTTGAGATGACTGCTGTTCTGTGCACTGTATCTATGTATTGTTTTATTTTAAAATCCATGGTATATTGTGCTATCTGCTTTATTTCTTGTATGTCTTATGCCATATGCATGACAATTTAATTTC
Source organism: Psilopsiagon aymara (assembly GCA_024733675.1). Taxonomy (NCBI): domain Eukaryota; kingdom Metazoa; phylum Chordata; class Aves; order Psittaciformes; family Psittacidae; genus Psilopsiagon; species Psilopsiagon aymara. The sequence continues at coordinate 48,275 of JANRGW010047301.1, forward strand.
ACATGTGCAGAAAAGTAATCTAGTTAGTTGATAAAACTGGTTTCCTTTTTTGAGAGTAGGGCTATTGTTCTGTCCATGGGTGCCTTTTTTTTTTTTCCCTTAAAATTCAGATATAATCCTCTTGCATCCTTTTTTGATTTCTCAGCTTTAAAATTGTTCGTGAATAATTGTAGTAGTTATTGAACTCATTGCTAACTTATGGACTGAAGCAAAGCTGCTGGACCGAAGCAGATTAAAACCACTATGCTTCAGTACTTCAGCCTTAGATGAACACTTAGATTCAACACTCAGATGCATTTTCAAAAATTTTACTTGAGACTTGAATCTCTTTTGTTGCTCCCATCACCAGCTACTTCAGCTCAACAGGCTTTGCAGGGACAGCTTGTCCTTTTGTCAGACTTGACAACTGGTAATAACCAACAGATGGATTAAAAACCATACTTAGATGTTGTTTTTTTTCCCTGCACTGTAGGGCCTTGTAGGGTTTTAAATATTTAATGATGTGGTAAAAGCCTAGTCCTCTCGGGAAGGAAATCCTGTGTCAGCAAAAGTGTGTGATCACTTCTCTAGCAAATGGTATAGAAATCTTTGTATCATCCTTTCTAGTATGCAGATAGTGCCAGACCAAAAATAGGTGTATACATGCTGAATGTAATTAGGAGAACAAAAAGCCTTAATCCAGTGGTAAGGACTGAACAAAAAAGCCTGTGTGGTATTGCATGTGATCAGGATTTGCCTGTCTAAAGTTTTTCCTGTGGGAAAGGTAGCAAAGATTAGAGTTGAGCTAATTTTCAGAGATTCCTTATGAATTATGTTGAACAATATCCAACCATTTACAAAAGTGAAAAGAATGTTAAGAGGTTTGAATACTATATCAAGTGGCAACAGATTTATAGGAATTCTTGTCACCCTTTTCGTCAGTTTTACAATGTAACATATCTGTGGAAGGACAGCCCTTTGTCTTCTCTGTTATTTTACAGGAATTGTTTGTGGCTGTTCATGAGACATAAACACAGTATTGAAAATTCCCTGAAGTAACCTAAAGTAGTTATGAAAATCACAGTTGTGGCTGTTTATACCCTTGTTTCTCTTGTACTCAGACCTTAGGGAGTCTAAAATTTTTGTCCTGTCAGCTACGTAAAAATCACAGTCGTGTTTTGCTGCTGCCAGAGGTAACAACCAGTTTTTAAATTAAAGTTTTCTTTATGCAAATTGTGGTGTTGGCTACCTGACCGTCAGTGAGTTAGCATGCATTAATTTTCATTGTTAAAGATCTGACCCTGAGGCCTGCACCAGCTTTATTAAGAGAAAGATAGCCTTGAGGTTAAGAGAAGTGTATTCATGTGTCGGTTCTCTGCATCCAAGCTATAGAATTATTAGTGTAATGATGAGAGGCATTTCTGAGTCTTTTCTGGAGCCAGATACAGGGAAGAAAACCCACCCCTTGTCTAATGAATATTGCTGATCAATCAGCAATCAGTTGCTGATCAATAACTATAGTATGTTTTTTATCATATTGAAGTTGAGTGACAAAGTGACATGGTGACATGATAAGGGCAGAGATAATGGAGTTGTGTTTTTAGAGTTGGCATGGATGTATTTGGCATGACTGCTTTGGCACCTGTAGGATAAAGTAACAGAAAAATTGTAAGTAATGTGTGAATTCTTGGATAAGACAGATGCTGTTTTCACCTGACCAACATGGAAGTCCTCCATGATCCTTACAGCTCTAAAGGTTCATCCCTCCATGATCACCACTTTTGAATCACACCATGCTGTTTTCCAGGGTTTATCTGTAGCACTTATTTTTCTCCTTCTTAGTAGCTGCTGCAGTGCTGTGGTTTTGACTTTAGTCTGAGAACAGTGCTGATAACACACAGATGTTTTTGGTTGTTGCTAAGTAAAGCTTACCCTGATCAAGGACTTTTCAGTCTCATGCTCAGCCAGTGAGGAGGGGCAAGGGAAGCTGTAAGGACGCAGAGACAGGACACCTGACGCAAACTAGTCAAAGGAGTATTCCAGATCACAGGACATCATGCCCAGTATATAAACTGGAGGGAGTTACCTGAAAGGCCCAAATTGCTGCTCAAGTCAGGCTGGTTATGGGTCTGCAGGTGGTGAGCAATTGTATTGTGCATCACTTACGTTTACTGTTTTTTTTCCTTTCGCCTTTTAGTTTTATGTTCTCTCCCCTTGTTATTTCCCTTATCTTTATTATTATTGGTGGCAGCAGTAGTGGCTTATATTATACCTTAGTTACTGTACTGTTCTTATCTCGGCCCATGGGAGTTACATTCTTTTGATTCTCCTCCTCATCCATTGGAGAGCTGGGGGGTAAAGAAGAGGAGGGGGAGAGTGAGCAAGTGGCAGCGTGGTTCAGAATTACCAGCTTGCCTTAAACCAGGACAGATGTGAAGTCCTATTAGCTCAGTTGTGTCATGCATAAAACTCCCTAGGGGCTGAGGAGTCTTTAGACCTATTGAGAAAAATCATTGGGTGTGTGCGAAAGAGGCGAGGCACTTAAAAAAGCAACAAACCCTAACAGAAAAGCCCAACTAAATGAACAAAAAACCCCCTTAAACTTGATTGTGGTATGGTTATGGTTTAAGAGAGGACTAAACCTGCATGGGTTTTGTGAACTTTTGAATCTATCTATCTCTGTCTATCTATTTATTTACCAGATTCCACAAGTTTGGCTTTGCGTTTTTTTTTGTAAGATTGTTCTAAATAATTGAATAACAGTATTTGGCCATAACTTCTGCCTCTAGGACAAAAAAATTTCTTAGAGTGCGTTGCATAAAATAAGGCTTTTAACTAGGTTGGAGAAGAGGAAAGTAAATTATTGACAGTAGTAATGTCCAGCTACAATAACATGAGCTATGTTTTGTTTTACATGTAGGTAGTTGAAACTAGCGCTGCCACCTTGAAAGCAGTTCTGCCCATTCACCCTGTCCCAGTAGAACAATTTGTGTTGCCAGTGAGGGACCGAGCTAGCATAAACCAAAACTTTTCTGAACGGGTTTGTATTGTAAGTTACTTAGTCCTGTTCATTGTCTAGTCTGGAGTGGTAAAGACAAGTTGTTGATGGATGAATTTACCTGGGGAAGCGTGCTACTAGACCTGTTAGTTGGGAATAGAGGAGAACTGGCCACACATGTGAAGGCTGATGGCAGCATTGGCTGCAGTCATCATGGATTAGGACCAAAAGGCCGTGAGGGAAGTAACAAGCAGAACAGGGCCATTAGACTTGAGAAGAGTGGGCTTTGGCTTCTTGAGAGAATGAATGGGTGAGATCCTGTGGCACGCTGCTCTGAAGTTAACAAGAGCTGAGGATATTTTTTCATGATTCTGTTGGTAGAATAGATGTGCTTCTATAGACGCTCAGTCTGTCTTGTGAAATGAATGTCATTTTAGAAAAGTTTAAAAAAACCCTACATGTCTGCTGCCAAAATGTGAATCAGACTGTCGCTGTCATGTGGTGTAAGCTGCAAGTGCAACGTGAGTAGGAAAAAATTTAAAAAGTAATTTAAAAATGGATTTTCTTTTTAAAAGAGCTGCTGGAATTCAAGTAGCAGTACTTAGCTGTGATGTCAGTATGATTCCATGATGTTAAGTGGTTTTGATAACACTGTACATGATAATGTTTGAAAGTCTTTTACTACAATAACATATTCTGTGAATAGTCCAACTTTTTATCTATAGCAGTAGGTATAATTTCAAACTTTACATTATTACCACGCAGGATTTTAGCAAAAGCAGTGCTATAAAAAACTATTTGATGTTTATGTAAGAATGTAAGTGTGGTGATAACCATTGAAACAATGAACATTCATGTATTGTCCCCAAAAGAGATGTATTTAACAGTCTGTGAATGGTTTGATCTCTGCTGCAGTTAAAAATGCTTCAAATCCCACAGTGCCCTGTGGCTGCTTCAAGCCATGTTTTCTTTCATCTTTTTTATGTAAGTTATCATTTTGTAAAAGGTATAAGGGCTATTATTCTTTGTATTTTTAGAAGTACCTATTGCAGTAGGTTCTGATGCTTCAGCTGAGGAGCGTGTTTCTAATTTTACTGGTTGACAGGATCACAAACTTGCTTTGTGTAATGATACTGAATCTAAAAAGGACTATTCTGCTTCAGTTGTAAGTGGAAAAAGATGAGCAAATATGGAAGATTGTTGAAAGTAGCAGCCCTGTACTACAGCTACAAGTTATTAAATCAACATAATTTCATTGCTGTTTGCAAATGCACCTTTATTAGAGGTAGAATTCAAATTTATAATATTGTTGATTAGTATTAGTTTTTAACATGTGTGTCTAAGTTTGCATTTGGATGAGAAGCCTGATGCTGGGGGTAATAGGAAATATGACCACTGATGGAAAGAGTATTACAAATAGAGACACTGAGACTAGAGATTAAACCCTGCATAAAATGGAAGGGACAGCACATGGAAAACAGAAGTTGAAATAATGGAACAAATTGTACTTGGAAATCCTGAGTGCTGCTTGCATTCAAGGGTTTACATTTTTTTTCCCCCAAAATAACAACTCACAGCAGTGTCAGAAAAAGAGTTTACTTGAGTTGAAATGGTTTGCTTTCTGTCATCGTTCTCACAGCATTTAGTCAACAGTTTTAAGGTTGGAGTTGCTTTTATGTGTCTGACAAATGATTATGCATAAGAATTTAATTCCAGTTGCAGCTCATAAGATCACTGGAACTTGGAGTGCTACAGGGAGCAAAATTCCTGTCCTCTGCATCTTCCCAAACACAGATGGTGATCAAACTCAGTGAAAGACTGAATAGGTGAAGAGGTAAATGAGGGGCTGTATGGAGCAGTGTATTCCCAGTGCAAGGTTTATTGAACCTCAAATGTAACAAGCAGAAGACAAATTGGAAACAAAGATGTGCTTCTTCCAACAGCATGGAATTAAGTTACTGCTTACTGAAGTACAGTGTTTTGGGTGCTAAAAGTTTTCATGGGTTCAGAAAAGATCTGATGAGCCATCCTTGGCTCAGAAAGTGTTTTGTGTCACATGCTTGCTATATCCTCAGAAAATATTCTGAAAAAGTGTGAATATGTGCCTTCTGTGTCCTTGTATTCTTCCCTAGACATCTGCTACTGGCAGTAGTCAGAGACAGGAGACTGGGTTAGGTGGACCCTTGGTCTACTGCAGCCTGTCAGTTCTTGAGATTAGCTGTCCATGCTATCTACTTTCCTACTGTCTAACCTTTTTTTTTTTTCTGCTGCAGATTAAGTTGGTGTTTTTGGATTTGTCCCAACTTATGCCTTTGCCAATGTTCCATTTCAGTTTTTTATTACCTGTCTCCCATTTCAAACCTTGAAGGACCTCCGGTTAGGAGTTCAAGTTTCAGTCACTGTTGCTTGACGCTGCCTTCAACTATGGCTGCAGTGCTCTGGGGAAGTCATGTTGTTGGATCAAATCCCTGTACCTTGGAAGTTCACAGTATGGGTATGTTTTAGGGGTAGGCTGGTCAGTCCTAGATGAGCTACACATCTCCTTTGCTTTTGTGAATTGTGCTTCTAGATTTGATACTGCCTGAGCCCACGTGATCCTTGTGGAGTAACCTGGGAACAAGAGTCTTCATGGCACTGTAGAGAGCCCCCCCGAAGCCAGCTCAATCTGAAGATAAACTAATAGCTTGTGCTGTTCTACTGGCTGTATCTTGTTGTATGTTTATTTAGCTGCTGTAGTGCCACCTTCCTGCAGCATAGCCAAGCACCAAGCCATTTCCCACATCTCTCATGTCACTTGGCAGTTCATAAGGGCCCACTTAACATGGCTGTCTCCTACCCGCTGGTGCTAGGAATGTTGACATCATTGCTGAGTTGGTCTTGGCATGACTGTCAGCATGAAGACTTTGTGGTTTTTTGTCTTCTCTTTGTGCCTGACTTCTCTAGTGCTGTTGATCTGCTGCTGGAAATTACAGTCCTTGAATATAATGAGGTGTCTCTGGTGTGAACTATGATGTGGTGGTCTTTCCTCCTTACCTCTTTCAGGGATTTGCTGCATTGTGTGGCAGGAAGCTATGCGTTCCCCTCATCATGGAGGCCAAAGCCTGTCAGGGTTTGGTATACCTCCTGCACTGCATGGACTCACTCAGATTCCATCTTCCTGTCAGCTAGGCTCTTTTGTAGTCATCTTGCTTGGTGTAGCAGTTACTGGCGTCATTTCAGACATTGGCAAAAGGAGAGCTACTGTCATCAGGTATTTAAAGAAATGGAACACCTGTGCATGCATGGCCAGTGCCCTCTCTTTATCACAATACTGCAGATTTAGAGTTCTACGCTCTTAAAAAAGGGATGCTGAGAGATTAAATTAAAAAAAAGATTATTCCTCTGCTCTGCTTAGCAAACTCTCAGGCCTTCATCATGTATTTGTGCTGTGCTTTATCAATTGGCATATCAAGTGAGTTCTCAGCTTTTGTTAGTGAGGCCCAGATCGCCCCATGCTTGGTGCTACAGCCTGGGCACAGTACAGTGAGTGCAGTCTTGCCATCCCCAGCTGGCAGCTTTGTTGGTCGCTTGAACAGTGTCAGCGCAAACAGCATTTTGCTATTTATGTGTCATTGATCTGATCATCTCACCGAAATTCTGCTTTTTTTTTTTTTAAAATTTAAAAGAAGTTAAATGTGATTCCCATTTTTATTTAGAGCTTATGCCAAACTTCACTTGATTGCTTAACAATTCAGAAGTTAATAGCAGTGAGTTGTATGTATGTCCTTGCATCATTCTTTCACAGTCCTTAGCAGGAGCTCTCCTTCTCTCTAAATTGCTGTATATCTACTGCCAGAAGCTGTGTTGGCCTAGGAAGAAACTCTTCAAAACAGGGTATTGTTTGCCTTCTTACCTTCTGTAGTTGTGTGTTCTGTGCTTGGTTGGGCATTTATGCTTTTCTTTACCGAGAAAACTGATTTATGAAATCATAGAAATAGTAGTAGTGGAAAAGACAATAGTTTGGAATGTCTTAAAGGATCAATTTGTGTTATTCCGTGGAATATGGTGGCGTTGGTGGTACGCCATTAATATTCTAAGTTTATCCTAAGAAGATAACTGACTATTCCAACTTTTTAAGTGGGAACAGAGATTTTTATTTTGCTTCTAAATGCAGAATGTAAATAGTTTGATATTATATTACTGTGTCACTATTTTATATATCTTAATTGTTTGACTTTAGGCTGTCATTGTATCAATGTTCAAAACCACACTTCACTATCACTTAACTTTTCTGCAATGAAAATTTACAAGGATCTTGAAAATGTATTGTTCTAACACTGTATAATTTAGAGAACTGCAGAGATGACTTTCCATTTGAGTGTTTCTTTTGAAGAAGACTTTTATGACGGGTAAACCAAATTCTTACAATAGCAAAAGCCCTCGCTTTTAGTTCCATTTATGTTTGTTGTAAATACCACAACAGTTACAGTGAAATCTAAGACGCAGAACTACAGCTTTTTCCTTTTTTCCTTTTTTTTTTTAAAAAAAAAAGACACTTTTAATGTTTTAAAATTAATTTTGGAGTAATTATTAAGGTTTCATAAATATCTTTTTGATTTGTAACTCACTCTGAGGTGTGAAAAGAATTAGAATAATAGAGTGATGTTTGGAATGAAGTTAAGCTCTCCACAGAATTGGGTTTCCGCATTAGTGTTAAAGGCTCTGTGCTTGAAGCTGTAGTTAGGGTTAGGGTTAGAGTAGAAAGCACAACAGTAGTCCAGCTTTCCCCTGCCCCCCACAGCTAGCTGACTTTCTTTCCTCTTATTCTGACATAAGGCTTTGTGCAATTGTGTGACAGATCAAATTAGGTAATAAAGTCACTTGGGTGAAAAATACCATGACAAAACTATCATGGCTTGGACACAGGTTTTGGTTTATGATTCATTTCTAATTTTCCCTGTCCAAAATTTTCTGATTTTTCTGTGAGTAATAAATTATGTTCTGTGTTTCTGACTGGAGCCACAACTCTGGCTGTCATGCATGTACCCAGGTTCTTTCCTTTATGGCAAGGTATTGAGTATCTTTTGTCCCAGTTGCTCTAATCAGGAAACACAATGAAGTATTCTTAAGTGCGATTTAATTTTAAAGTTGCTTGTCCTAGTTTGGACTTAAGAAAGGTTTCTGTATCTAAAACTTGTAGGGTTTTACCACCAGTATCAGTTGGTATAGTAAAAGGTAATATACTCCTTTAATAAGCTGTACCTTATTTGGGGTTTTTTAATATTTTGGTGCTGAAATCTCTTCCAAACTGTGTGGTAGCCTGAAATATGTGTTTTTAAAATAAAACTGTTATCTTGAAACTAAATGTTGTATTTTTAACTCTGTCTTCAAACTGAGAAAATATTGCCACTTTTGGAATAACAACATAGCTGTAAGTGCAGAAGTTAGCAGAAGGAAATCCTGATTCTTTGGCAGGAGCACACAAGACAGTTGGAAGCTTTTCACACCTGGAATCTCCGGGTGGTGATGAGTATTTTGGCACCCAAGAGCTTGAGATAGGAAACCCTAAAATGGTACTGGTGTTGAATTTTTTAAAAAGACTTTCTTTACTACCAGCATTTGGAAATTTAAGTCAAGGTCTTCAATTTAGTTTTCTCATTGATAATGCTGAATGATGATTTTCAGGATTCCTGCTTCTAGTGAATGGATATACAAGATATTCAGGTTGTAAGCATAGGATGGCTTTCCATTTTTGATGTTCAAATAGAACATCTTTTTGCCATAGAATTTACAATATAAACTTGCTTCTTAGCCTAAGAAAGTGCACTTTACCATAAACATGGTGGAATTAGGACCTTTGATGTTTCCTGCACTGATTTTTCTCTTTATGCTGACTTGTTAATCTTTGTATGTTTAAGTTCTCCTGCTCAGAGGTTGAAGTACAGAAATAGAAAGTAACTTTTGTAGATTCTAGCAGATTTACTAGTTTCTTAAATGAACTGAAGGCAAGTAGGTAGAACCTCCTTACAAGCATAGAGAATTCCTAACAGGAAAAGGTTGGTATCATTCCACAGAGGAGGGAACAGGTCATGTATTTTTCCTTTCAGTAGAACAGAAGTAATCTTTTGTCCTAACTTGCATTGTCCCGAAACTTACAGTACCTCCATTCAGCCAAAATCTTCTGCGCTACTTCTCAGCCTTAGATCTGGATTTAAACATCTACAAAGGGTGGTATGCAGAGACTGGCTTTGGGTAGGGCCATCTCTGAATAAATGACATCCAAGCTCACAAATTACATGAACAAGTTGTCTTTGCTTGCTGGGCTAGAATCAGCTTTTACAGACTGGACTTTTTTTTTCCTGTAAATTTTGTACTGTTGCTTTTTAATAGCATATAATCTTTTAGTTGGTATAGCTGGTATACCCCAAGTATACTTGGGGTAAATCAAAGAAATCCTTTGTAGGGATGATAGATAGGTAAAAGCAATTAAGTAGATAGAAGAGTTTAAATAGTGGATGCTGTTTGTACAATATTAAATTCTGGCTATAAGTACTAACCTTCTTTTACCTGTTCTTACGTTGTGATCAATTCCCAGGCAAAGGCTTATGTTATGGAGCAGCCTGTACTCTTTGTGTTGTCCTAGCTATTCCATGACCTGTCACCTGGAAATGAATTTGATAGAGGACTAATTGCTTTTAAGGGTGGTAATTCTGTTGTCTTACGTATTTCCTTTGATATGATAAGGAAACTGATTAGTTAATGAATATAGAATTTTATGAGACATATTGAAATTAAAATGGCTGTTACTTTCTTAGGAGAATTATAAAGAAGTGTTTGTTGTGCAGAATATAACCATACTGCCACCTGTAAAACTGCATCTCTAAAGGAGTCATATGTTGAATGAGTAAGGGAAAGTTTGCACCTTAATTGTATGTCATTAACTGTTCGTCTGCTTCAGCGGGATAAGGAACATGCTGGAGCTTTCCGAAATTGTTTAACAGCATTGTAGGCTCTTAAACTACTATGCTGACAGCAACATATGGCTGTATTTCAGTAATACAAATGGAAATGTTTGTACTTTATTGAGTATTTTGTTCATCTGTGGAATTTAAATGGGCGAAACAACCAGAATTTAAGTCCTTCAAAATTCAGAGATGTTTCAGTTTCAATTTTGACCTGGGTACCACCTCTGATGAAAACATATTTATGTCTGTCCAAAAGTCCTTTAAAAAGTTGTCGTGGTTTAAACACTCTGCAAATCAGCCATGCAGTTGCTCACTCACTCCTCCCACTTCCTCCTCCTCCCACTCCCCCCCTCCCCCTCCCGAAGGGATGGGGAGGAGAATCGAAAGAATGTAACTCCCATGGGTTGAGATAAGAACGCTCCAGTAACTAAGGTGTAACACAAACCACTGCTGCTACCACCAATAATAATAATGATAAGGGAAATAACAGGGGAAGAGCATACAACCACTCACCACCCACTGACCGATACCCAGCCTGACCGAACAGTGATTAACCTTCCAGGTAACTGCCCCCAGTTTATATAGTGGGCATGACGTGCTGTGGTATGGAATACCTCTTTGGTCAGTTTGG
>JANRGW010047303.1:0-60814 GCA_024733675.1 Psilopsiagon aymara
TAAAGGCATGCAGGAAGTGAAAACAGTGCTTTGCATGGGTAAAGAAACAGATAAATGCTTTCATGAGTATTAAAATGGAGAAAACGCTGTTCTCAAGTTTTCTGTATCAGAACTTCTCAACCGATACAGCACAGCACTGTCAGAGGTGTTACCTACCTTCCCAATCGTAAGTAAGCATCTAATTCAATTGCCCTGAATAGATACTAAGCATTTTGGATACAGCAGTGCAAACCAAAACCACACAAAGAATTATTTTTTACGGTAACCAGGGTGTATCAGCTTTCTTCACTTGAATTTAAGCACCTGCAAAACATCAGTATGCCTAAAACCAGTTGGAAAAGCTGCTATTTCACATAACTTTGGAACAGAACTAATACTCTACTGAAGGAGCCTTCCTCCCTTCCCCACAGGACATAAACACTGGCTGCTTATAGACCAAGGCTGACTGTCTTTAAGTATTTCCAGATATTGTTTGTATTTCACTGTTTTTAGTCTTGTAATCTCTGTATCACAGAAAAGAGGTAAGGAAATGAACATTTGCAGCCACAGAGATAGTTTCCATTGGTTACAGAGAAGTCTCCAGAAATGCAAACTAGCACTTCACTTACATAAAAATATTAGTGGAACTACATCTTTCTCATGTTGCTGTTTCCTCCAGCTTTCACAGAACTGACTGAATCATGTGGACAGCAGTACTACTTAGTAATACCATGTGCTATGTAGAGTAACTTTGCATGATAACAACCTGTTGTGCTGTCCAGCACCTGACAACCTGACCGTAGCGAGTTATTTCAGCAGCTTCTATTAAATATCCTTGGTTTACATAAACCAAACTGGAAAAAAAAAAACCAATTAAGTTTGGCTTTGAAACACCACCACTCAGTGTTTGGAAATAATCAACATTTCAGAACACAGTCAAAACTAATACAGTGTTACACTCATACTACTTAACCCCTATTCTTCGTATGAGTCACATTCTGTCATCTTCATTTCTCTGCCTATCCACCAGAACGATGCTGTATGCCAAACAAAGGCCAAATTGTGAGATTCAAATCTCCTTTTTTTATAGCTTATATGAAAACTTCGAAGTTCCTAATCTCCTTTCCCATTTTACACAGCAACAAACAGGAACAAGTATGAGGGCAGGATATTTAATTTCCATCACTGCAGAACAGCATAGTCCTCTCTGTGAGTGGTCATGCTGCTCAGAAAATTTAAGGTATCGCAGAAAGATTATTGGAGGATCATTTTTGCAAGGCTCTTTTCCACTTCCCTTATACATTCTCAATCTATACAGCTAAAAGCAATTTTACTTGACTAAGTTTCATTGGACAAAGACATAGGAAAAGGCAGAAGCTGTAAACTCAAGCTGTGGTGGCTGTGTCACTGCTTTTGATGTTATAATTTCATTTCCACATAGATAAATGGAAGGTTTATTTTACTGTCACTTATTATTTGAAAAAAAATATAGCACAAGGGAAGACATTTTGTCCCTTCCAGAGATAAGGGTGGTTTTGAAAGTAAATCAATGTCAAAAATGAAACTGCACATATGCAGTGACTTCTGAATACACAAAGTAATAGCGAGACAGAAATCATGATTAGCTTTCAGGATTCCAACCAGAATTGGTTGGCTTCACTTACAGCTATTTATTTTACCCAGCAACGTCTCAGCAGTCTCAAAGTGACTGGGACTTACGATGCTATTTCCATTTTTCTCACAAAAGGTATTTTCCTGGACCCATGCTGAAACTTGACCCCAGTACTCAGTAGCAGTATTATGCTACCTATCTTCAGAGCAGTACCTGTGCATAGCTACCTGCACAGCAAAGATGGTGCAGAAAAGATGTCAAGCCTCAGCATGCAGCACATGCTCAGCATCACCCAAGCTCAACCTCCTGCAATACTTCTCCCTGCCTACAGTACAAACTACTCTTCCCACAAAAGCCTTTAAGATTCTAAATGAAACATGAGATTCACATAGTATTGACTTTCCAACCCTTGTCTACTCTGAAAAGGTTACTCAGTTCCACTCTTTTTTGGTTTTTTTTTTTTTTTTTTGCTTTTCCACCCCCTAGAATATTGTGCGTTATCTGCTGGTAGCTTCTAAGGACAACCCAAAGAAGTCAAAGTCAAAACTCCCAGGCCCTTCTGACTTCCCTAGTTCCCACCTCTTATGCAATGCCAACCTACTTTCAGGAAGCCTTACACTCACTTTTTTATGCATAATGCAGACAGTTTCCTAATTCATCGCAGCTAACTCACTCTTGTTTACTCTTGAAACTATCTCCCGGATGCCATCTTCTGAAAAGTTGGAGGCTTACAGGCGGACTTTAAATCTCTTGCCACTGAAAAGTTTACACAAGCCAGTATAAACTAACAAATTAACTCCTAGATTTGCAGCTTGATGGAAGGAGAACTGCTATCCCCAGTGCACTGTGTGAACAGATCTGTATGCTTGGAGAAGTTTGTACAGACACAAGGCTTTTCAAGAAGAAACTAAACTAGATATAAACAAAATGAAAACCCCATGCTGAAAGGAAAGGCCTATATAACACTTAAGAGAGGAAAGATTTTGCGTGATGACTGCAGTCATTTTAGTCATTAACGCATATGCATACACACATTTCACCGGCATTACTGTTCAGGGTTAATAAAATCCAGTTTCATTAGGAAACATGCTCCTTTGAGATTCTACTTATAAAAATAAAACTTACCCATTCTGAACAATTTGGAAGACACAAGTAATACTTTCATTTATGTAAACCATGAATGTAAACCCACATTCCTAACACCTCTGAACTTTAAGAATGAGCATCCAGATTTCAAAAGATTTTTCAGTTCTGGGTTAATTTGGAGCTTAGTGTTCATTCCCATGAATTTCAGCAGTATGAAACTTTGGGAATTCAGTGCAGATCCCTGGATAATAATCTTCCTTAAGATTTCATGTAGATACGTGAAATGAAAAAGCATGACAGCTGCATTCCTGCTTGGTTTGTGAAACAACAAAATTGTTACCAGCAGAAAATACATAAGATTTAATGCTATATAACCAAACAAAAATGTGTATACATGTCAATCAGCTGTCAAACAACATATACCCACATCAAGAACACAGGAAGAGAGAAGCACCATCACGTAATAGAACTTCCATAATCCTTCAGATTTCATTCTATGGCCAAATAATTATAAGACTACAGTTACTCAGAATGAAGAGAATAAAGCCTGTTCTTGCTTTTCTGCTAGTCAGCTGAGTAATCTTTGGCAATTCACTTCACTTATCTACATTATCAGCATCCCAGTTTGTCAAGCTGCTGTAACAACGCTTAATTCCTTTATAAAACACCTTGACATCCAGTGATGAAGATAAGCTTTACTGTAACTAAATAAAACACATCTGAGCCATTTAGTAATGTATTTAATAAGAATTGTAAATGTGTAACATTTTTAATTTTTTCAATTTGGGAAGAAATAAATAACCCTAGGAAGTTCAAATATGTATCCTGTTTTATGAGTTACAAATTCTTTCCCTGTGATTGATCCAACATTTTCAGGACATAAAACAATCACCACGGGACCTTTCAGTGCATTTTCTAATGCTGAGATCAGAAAAGTTTTTATGAAATATTCTTATTTAATATGCTTAAGAATTATCTCCTTAGTCTAACCTATATAGCCTCCACAAAATAAACTATCAAAGAGTCGAGAGCTAAACACAGAACATGATTTCTTTTACTCTCATTTTAATTCAGAGAAAAACAGGCCATTCTTCTAGCACTGCAGTTATAAGTAGGATATTGTACATCTTCTGACAAAGTTTTACTTTAGATGGAATTAACTTCTAAAAGTCTCTTTTGCTTAATACACTGAGCTTCTAAAGAAACTGGAAGATTGCAAACCCACCTTAACCTCAATTCTGTCACATGCAACACAGCAAAAGTCAGAGCTCTGCTCCTAGTCATTCCTATCTTGATTTAAGAAATCAGATTGTCGGAGGCCCTCTTCTCCCTTTCAAAAAGTAACCTTGCATGGTTAATATAAAAAATATTTAGTCTTAACTGTTGCACTGCAGGTCAAACAACCTCTAACCCATCACCTTCCAACTGCTTTCATTTGCAGGCAAGGTTACAAGTTTGACAATAATTTACATCCTTATTAAGCATTTCAGGTTAAGAGAAGCACTTTTTAAGCTTTGATAGGCCTTTCAAAGAATCTAACTCAGTATATTGAAGAAACTGATCACCAAAAGAGAGGAAAGATTTTTAAGGAGGAAAGAAAAGGCTAGAGAGACCACTAGAGATTTGCATATGCTAAGAAGTACTGTTTTAATTTTGGTAAAAACATCAGACTTGAAAAGGTAAGCACAAATCTACATGTCACATCATGATAAAAATCGAGATTTCTTTAAAGAGGTCCAATAATTCAGTATATTCTAAAAGTATGGTAGCTGCAGCTTTCCTACTAGACACAAAATGAGAGGTAAAAAGTCTTCATACACACATCAGTGACTTTTCTGAGGCAATAATTGCATGGGATTGCATGTAATTGGCTTGTGCTGAACACAGGACCAAAAAGGATTAGATCTATTATGGAGTTCTTTTCTTTTGCTTCTTTTTACAGACTACAGGTACAATTATCAGCAAAATAAAAGGCTGAAAGGTCACCCTGTCTTTTCCATTAGAAATACCATGCTTTGCAGTAATAATTTGCAAGAAACTGTTTAGCAGCTTTCAAATTTCCAGTAGCTGTTATAACACACTTTCAAGGAACATTAGGTGCCAACAAATACATCTAAACTTTAAACTAACAGTCACATCACTGTATGGACCATTCATTAAGATGACTTTGATGTTATCAACAGCTGGCAGACTTCTTCAGTAACATAGCATGTAATATTGTAAGTAAACAGTGCTTAGGGTTTATATCTGGAGCTGCTACATAGCACTCACTATGGTAACATTCCAAAATACAATAAACGAGTTTGTTGTTGTGTTTTCAGCAGTTGGCATCTTCAGATTAGTTTACAGGAAAATGCTCATAATGGCTTCATACATTGCAGGTTTTGTTTTATATGTATTTATATATCTATATATCTGTAACTAGATATATACATGCCAACTAGAAATAATGTAAGATGGAAATGGTTTTGTGAGCTCTTTTGCCTGATGGAAGTTACCTTAAATTGAATCAGCATTTCAATAAACAGTTTTGACTGCGCACAGTATTATGATAAATGTAATGGCTGAATTCACCAGGAAACCACCCATTATTCACATCTATAGCTAGATATTTATAGAGCTGTATCCATGCAAAAATAAAACATAACCTTATACTGCAACACACAGATGCTTCACTGCTAACTCAAGTTTGATAAAGAATGACTAACAGAAAGTGGTTTTCGTTGTACTGATTTTTAGAGAGGACAGCAAATGGCATGTCCAGATAAGAGTACCTTATATGTTCTCTCTTTTTCTAAATAGAGAAATATTTTCTTTTACAATACATAACATGCTTGGTAAGCAAGCATTTAATGGATATGAAGTGAAAGTTTCTGACATTCAACTGAACATTATGTCATTTTCTGCTATTACTGAAGAACCACTTTCTCACATCATAATTGTATGAAATCATGTCCCTTTGAGCTCTAATACCAGGCATCAGTCAATGTAGCTTTCTGTTTTGAACTACGCATTACAACACCCAAACCAGTACTACTACTTGAATTCTGAACCACTTCAACAGCTTTCCATCTCACATTCCACACTTGCTATTCCTAATATTGTGAAAGGTTACAAACCTTAGTCCCCACTGCCCTGCACAGACTGCATTCACTTATGTGAGACAAGTATAAGCTTTTCAGTCTCATTTAACTGTATTTGCCTATTTTTTTCATGAGGGTAATTCCTGTGAATGCCAAAGGTGCAGAATGGCCCAACAGTCAACACAAAGTTAATTAAATAGACTTTCAAAAAGAGTGCCTATTGTGACATTCCTTTGAAAGTGTCTGATCTTCCTAACTTTAAATTATGTCTAGAATAAGGTGTTAGTAGAAGAAACATAGCATGACATGGCCATAGGACTGACAAAAAAGAAAAACCTGCTACTAAGAACTACTGCAATACAACAAGTTTAACTAACACCCTATAAAAGCAAAGAAGAAACAAATCAGGTACTATAAAATATGAGAAAATTAAGTTCATAGAATCACAGACTAATTCAGGCTGGCAAGACCGCTGGGGGTTATGTGGTCCTAAAATCCAATGCACATATGGAGACTCTTCCCTCATTAAAGGTGCAAAACTGATTGTGAAAGACGGCTTCACAGTTTATGAAGAATAAGAACCCTACCTTAATAGATTCACCTATCAATGACCAAAGGTGTAGGAGCCAAACTTGCTCTGTAAAGTCTGACTTGAATCTGTGGCTGTCATGGTATTGCGAAGTGCAACAGATATTCTAACATGATTTGGTGCACCAAAACGTAGATGTTGTCTTAAAGGTCCACACATTATGCAGCAAATCACACCCCACACAGAGAACTAGCAGCAAGTCATGGTGTCTTTTTTTTCAGAGACTTACTGTTGTCTCCCCCATGCTGCTGAACTTTGCAGAGAAACTAATCTGCACTTTATTTATAACTATTAATTTACAATTAATTGATATTCAATAAAACTATCTACACAGCTGTAATTTTCATCTAAAGGAAAAATTCTACTACGTTTTCCATCCTCAGCTAACTTGAAAGCATAAAGAATGCACATTTATTTACAAAAAGGTACACGTATTCATAGGTTCTTATTTCTAGTCACTCATGCTTCCCAAGCCCTTTAAGTATAAATCCCAATGCAGTCACTGGACCACAGTGTCTGGAATGAAAAAGTAACATTTTATGAAGCATAAACTCATGTTTGGAGAGCAAAAAAATGATTCATACTGCTGAACTTTTATACTGCAAAATTGATAGTGACAGTAATATTTACAGCTAGTTTTGCTTTGTGTAGGTATGCTTAAAAAGGACAGCACTGATACGAATGCAAAGTGCTAAGCAATTAAAGACAGAGTGCAAAGCCGCTGTCCCAGACTTAAGGCTTTCAATCTAACAAAAAATGTATTCACGAAGAGGAAAAGATTAAAGGATCACTGCGCACACTGCCAAACATTCCTACAAGTAGGCTTTTATGTGAAAAATTACTGCATCCCTATGATGACTTAGAGAGGAAATGGATGACTTCCTTTTTTAAAAGCATATATTAAGACTAAAGCAATGGCAAGAAGTGTATCAAACAAGTTGCAGGGGCTTCTATAAGCATGCGCGGGATAGGGAAGAGTAGGAAATCTGTGATAAAAGCTGAAGTCCGGGTTTTAAAAATAAAATCCATTCTTTTGTTTAACTGGGAAGTCCTCTCTGGCCTGCAGAGACAGACAATATTCCCACCTCAATGCAGAACTCCACAAGATGCCGCACTGCAAGCACCCAGAGAGACTGTAAACAAGGACTGTGACAGCAAAGGTGCTAATTTATCTAAACAGGAGTTTTGGCTGACATTTACCTAGAACCAAGCAAATGTTTAAATACTGAAGTTCTTAGCAGCTTTAGAGACAGGTTTCTTGGGTTTTGTTTTGTTGCTGTTTGTTTGCTAGTTTCGTTTTTGTTTTGGTCTTGTTTTAAAGAAGTATTCAAAACACCAGCAGAATAAATCCAGGCTTTTAACACCTCATTGCCCCGATAATTCAGTTAGGCACCCCAAGAAGCATTTCCTTTATTCAGAACATGTATCTGTTCTGGTGTTTGGCATTTTGGATTTTTTAAGGGCGCATATCATACTTTTTTCTTTCTACATCAGGATGAACTGTGCTGGGAAATACAAACAGCACATTTTTCTGTCTCACATTCATAGCCACCAGATAGCAACCCCAGAAGTGTAAGGTTTTCTTTGTTGTTTACTGAAAGCAAGAAAAAAAAACCAAACAATAAAGGAGCTTTGACCATGTCAAAACCAGTGCAGACATTTCCAGCTCAAAACTACAACAGCAGCAGAACAAGAGAATATTTGAAGATCTAAGGAATACATTTCCAAAGTTCCGTGTCTCTTCTATCTAGGAAGGTAGGAGCAAAAAAGAGGCGTAACATTTGTTTTCTTTCAGAACTCTATTCTCAAGGATGAAAAGTTCATATCCAAGAACATG
The DNA here is from genome assembly GCA_024733675.1 of Psilopsiagon aymara. NCBI lineage: Eukaryota > Metazoa > Chordata > Aves > Psittaciformes > Psittacidae > Psilopsiagon > Psilopsiagon aymara. The sequence goes on from JANRGW010047303.1 coordinate 8,187, forward strand.
TGTAATTGGTAAAACTAATGCTGAGAAAAGAAACACCCATATTTTCTTCAACAAAACCCAATATTACTCAAAGCAACAGGGACATCAGAGATTGACTATCTCTGATACTTTACACCTTAGTAAAGCTAAGGTTTTGCTTCAAATCTTATCTGTCACTGTCCAAGTACAAACGAAAAAAAAAAAGATGTTTTCAGTAGCCACTTGCGTGCTCAAAGAAGAAAGTTGTTTCTCAATCAGATTAATCTAACCCTCAATTTTGCTTCCACATATTTATCAACAATCTTCATGCGTAACTTAAATGCAGAATTATCAAGTTTGCTGATGATATCAAACTGGAAGGCACTGTTGACTCTCTTGAGGAACAAGAGGCCTTGCAAAGGCATCTAGACAGATTGGAACATTGGGTTAGGATTAATGGGATTAAATTTTAACAAGTCCATATGGCAGATTCTCCAGTGTGACCTGGCAGCCGTGAGAGCAAACCATATCCCAGGATGCATTAAGCACAGTATAACCAGCTGGTCAAGAAACATGATTACCCCACCATACCCCATTGGTGTGGCCTCACCTTGAGTACTGTGTGTAGCTCTGGGCCACACAATTTAGGAAGAATATGAACAGACTTGAAAGTGTCCAGACAAGGGGAACAAAACTGGTGACAGGGCTGGAAGGCATGTCCTGTGAGGAGCAACTAAGGACTTCAGGCTTGTCTAGGTTGGAGAAAAGGAAGCTGAGGGGTGACCAGATTGCAGTCTACAGCTTTTCGAGAAGGGGATGTGGAGAAGAAATGAAAAACTCTTCTCCTTGGTATCCAGTGCCAGGATTCATGGGAATGTTTTAAAGCCATGGCAGGGGAGGTTCAGACTTGATATTAGGAAGCATATTTTTACCAAGTGTGTGGTCAAACACTGGAATAGCCTTCCTGGAGAGGCAGCCAATGCCCAAAGCCTGTCAATCTTTGAGGCATACGGCCCTTAACAACAGGCTTTACCTTTGTGTCAGCCCAAACTGGTCAATCACTGTAGATCCCCTCCAACTGAAATAGTCTATTGTACATATAAACCACCATGCTCTGAGGAGAAACTGCCTTTGGTTTTTGTCTCATACAGTCGATGATTAATATTGCACTCAATGAAATCTTATCATCCAAATCACCAGAGCTAAACTGTAACCCTCAGTTTCCCTTAAAAACCAGAAGGCCAGGAAAAACACCAACCAGCCAAAAACACACACACAGAAAAGCAATTTATGCTAAGGCCACAGTCACTACTGCCTGCAGTTGTCAATTGTGACTTACAGTCCTACAGAGAAACATACCCAGAAGGTCTGCACAAAAGGCAGCTTTCTCATTCAAAAAGTAACAGTTTCAAGAGACAATCACTGTACATAAGAAAGCATTTGACTAAATGCTTCAAAAAAAAAAAAAAAAAAACAATCTACCACCCAGGCACAACCCAGTCTGCTTTTGCCTGCTACTCTCATTAGGTTAAGGCTCTTTCCATAGTCCTCGTGTGTAAAGTAGTTAAAATATTACCTTGCCTTCACATGGTAGAGAACTACGAGTTAAAAGACTCCAGGGAGATCACTGTTGACTGAGTAACAGATTCTGCAATTCAAGAACAAAGATAACAGGTAGGGGACCAAATTTCTCACTCTCTTAAGTTACAGTATTATGCAGGGGGCCTGTTCAGCCTGACCCCAAATTTATTCAATATCTGTAAGAACGTGAGACCTTGGTTTTTTCACTTCCTCGGAAGAGGGTCAGAAAAAAAGGAGCAGCTGAAGTGGGAGACTGGTTCAGTAGCTATGCACAAGCTACCAGCAGACGTGTTGTCCCCATGGAGGATGTCTGTTGTAGAAGTTGACTTCTTTTTCCATTCCTTTTTGTGTGTGAACAAAAACGCAGTTCTAAACTACAGATACCTAAATGCATAATACTTAAAAACATTCAAGTATGGAAAAAATTCCACAGTGCATGAAAAAAAATAGGTTCTGCTCATATGATTCTCAGGCTCCACTATGGAGAAAGCAGAACCCTTGCATTAGCATTTACCAGAAGACAAAAACAAGATTCTTGTTTCAAACAGGCAACTTGCACAACATTTATCATTACCACTCCTATAGTTTCCTGGAACAGGTAGAAGGAAAACAAGCTCTCAGAGGGCATCTTGCTCATGGGGAAAAAGGGAGGGAGGAAAGGTGAGAGAAGACCATCTTGCAGATGTATATGTTGCTTTCAATGAAGTGTGAGTGACAGTACTGTCATTTTTAGAGAAGACAGCCTAGCTGTAGCTATTTTTATGGACAGAATACTCCTGACTAGTTCTACTGCAGAGAAAAAAAAAACACTGCTTAAAAAGGAAGATAAACAGGCATCTACGCCAGGGAAAATACAGTTTGGGAATAAATGAAGGATTCCCGTTTAAAGGAAATGGTAGCAGATGCGTCATTTCAGCCTGAAAACAGCCATTTTATCTGTAAAGTTTCTTAAAAAAAAAAAATCTAAATGACTGCAAGCCTTTAAAAATCAAGATTTTCAAGTTGTTAATTTTTTCAGCAGTTGGTCTGCAGAACTCCCCCCATCAGCTCTTCAAATGGGGCAGCCAACTTCCATTCTCATTCTTCTTCCTATGGAGGCTGCAGCCAAGAAAAGCAGGGTTTTTACTCACTTAACAAAACACTCCAGGGCAACGCCAGAGAGCACCACTGACTTGCAAGACAGCTGTCAATAGCACCTCAAAATCCAGCTGAATGCCTATTTTAAGTTTTTCAATTTCACACTTTATATTGCTACATGTTCCTTTTACAGCAAATTTGAAGGGACATACACACAAACCTGCTTCTGCTTTACAGCTTCCCCTCTGAGTAGGTACATGCAAGACTTTTTTATATGGTGTTTTGCCTTCAACTTCTAACACTGACTGTTGATTCACCTGCATTACAGGGAAATTTGACCTAATGAACAAGTTATGCTTCAGTTTTTCCGTTCTGCTGATTTAGTCCAAGGCAACAGACAGGTAAGGCCAGTTTAACAGTGTTGTTTCACACAAGATTAAGCCTTTCCGCCCCATCACTTGACCTAACCTAGCCAAGAACTGTCATTTCTTGCACTAATCTGCTGGTATATACAGCACTGCATGCAGAATCAAAAGGTTAAAGTTAAATCAAATCACCTAATATTACTCCTTTCTCCTGAAGTTATAAGAAAAAAGTTCAACTATTTTCATGGTAAATCATAATCTCCAATTGCAAGGAATAATGATTATATGCAACATCACAGGCTATGTAACAGTCATTCAACTAACATTTTATTTCTAACACTGAAGCGTGAGAGAAAAAATCTAGTACAAAATTATTACACAGTAGCCACACATTAATAAAGGGGTCTGACTAACTCCAAAGGTCATCAGTAACATTATAGAAAGGTATCATGCAAAAAATTCAGATGTTAACTCCGAGATCTACAATTTACTCAGAAAAATCTTCCTAATCTGCTTTTAACACAGACCTTCAGTTTAGAATTTCTTTCAAGCGTTTATGATGGATGGAACATTGCCATTCCTACCAATGCATCACAAAAAAACATCCATCTTCATCTGCTTAAAGGGAATTACATGCTTGAAACAAGCTCCCACTGTACTACCACCCACAGCTAAGAAGATGGCTTACTATGTCTTTTTGCAAGACATACTACAGGAACAGACACCTCCTGGTAGCTACTACAGCTCCTGGGACATTTTCGCAGACCCTTTTGGAAGGAAGGGGAAGAGAAGGTGCAGAAAAATGAGAAAGGTAACCCATACTGCAGCACTTTTCCAACAGTTTTCCATCAGTATGTCCTCTCTTGATGCTTTCAGTAGAGGCAGTCCTACGGCAACCTAGTTATGTGCTCTTAAACGTCATATAAATAGCATGGAAAAAAATAAGTTATAATATGTATTCCTTTTCATAAGCAGCATATCCTCTCTCTCAATGTCTGAAAACATCACTAGTTTTAACAAAATACTAGCACATATAAAAGAACCACCAAGTCTATATTCCCTGTCATAGATTTTCTCTCTCCACTGCTTGGTCATGAGTGGTGCAGTACACAAAGAATCAAGCTAAAATGAAATTATGTAGAGACCGAAGACATGAGCTACAGAGAACCTGAAAGAAAAAACCAACTACGATATCCTACAAGGATTCACATAGTACACACTTACTCAAAATCTTAGCCTCTGAATCATATGTTTACATTTGTCAAGTATGCACATGATCATGTGAATACCTTACTGAAACTCTGAAATCTCAGCTAAGCAATATATAGGATTGATTGTACATATATAATCCTTTAGACATAAACCACAGAACAAGCCTGGGACTAAGCCTGGATCAAGGACACTTCAACTCCACTCTGAGAAGGGGTTCAGAATGCAAAAGGGTCCTTTCTGAACCTCATGACTCACGGGGAGGGTCCCCCTGACAATTTCGTCTGACCCTATCCTTTACCCAGTAAATACTCATGTATACGCAACCACTTTTGCGTTTGCTATCACACTTGGTTAAATCACTGGTTTACAATCAATAAACATACTGCTACTTCTCTCTTACAAAGTGAAGTGCATTATTCCATCTGCAACAAAAGGCCATAGCTGATTTAACAAGTCATTTTTTTTTGAGGAATGAGAGACAACTTCAGGTACAGTTTTGTAGTAAGCAACATAAACATATCACCATTTCACTATCCTCAAAAGTCTTACTAAACTGTGCTCTCGACCAATATAACTACTCCAGAGCTGAACTAGAATAGTGATGGAATGCTTTCCACATTGCATTTTTAGTCTTAAAAGTACTTCTTTTGCCATATACTACACAAGTGCTTTCCTATAAATCATCAGTAACATAGGAAAACATTGGTCTTTTTGCTTCAAATACACTGACAACATTCTAAATGAAAGAATCATCCATATGGAACAAATTCATAATTCCCAAGTGTCAAAACGCAATTTGAAGCCACACTGCAGGACCTAGCTCATAAAGTCAAGGTAACATGAGAAGTTCACCTGACAAATAGAGAAACAAAATGCTACTTTGCATTTGTTTTAAATGCAGTTTAGCGTTTATATTAAACAGCAAAAATTGATATGCAGAAGGTAAGGTACCAGAAATGCCATAGGTCATAGATTAAAACTGCAACGTTTGTTCTGGCCCAGGGTATAATTTAAACACGATAATGATGAAAATGGAATGTGTAATCTTTTCATTTTGAAGGTAGTCAAATGCATTTTTAGAAAAATTGACATTTTAATATTAGAGATGATGCTCAAAAAATGAAAAAGTAATCCATACGTCAGAATCTACAACAGCACAGGAATAGTTACGGAGAAAAACCCTGGTATTTTCCAAATCTACTGCATCTCCTGGTTGCCCAGCAACTTGAAATCACCAGGTGACTGCTCAAGGCTCCAGACTAGATGTAGCAAAAGACTTGGAGAGGCTGAACTTAAAACACTTGATTATGAAGCACCTCACTGTCAGAACAGAATTCAGAAATACATTATCATCTTATTCAGTTCCTGGTGAAAAAAAGGCTCCAGGGAACACAGATCTAAATAGCCAGAAAAACCTTGCAGTGAGATGCAAACACAGGAACTATATATATAATCCTGCATTTCTCTGAGGATTAGGTATAGAGCCAAAAATAAAGGCTTCTGTTTGCTGAGTACCTACGGTAGAGAATCCACTTGTGGATTAGGCAGCCAGCAAATACTCTTTTAGGAAGCACGATCATCATGCAGTAGAAGAGGAGGTGATGATCATCATACCTTCTGCAAAGCCATCTTGCTGAAGGAAAGCACATGAAAAGAATATCAAATACATGTATTTTCAAAACGATTATGCCAGCAGATGGCTCCTGTTCAAAGGCGGTACAATCTCACATGGAAAAAATGCATACATTCAAAAACAAATTCTCTTAGTTTTAACTTAGAACCTAGGTCTTGTTTTATATGCCTAACACCTCATTGACAGTAAAAGACAGTTCTTAACTGTTCAGTGGAAAACACCTTGGCCTATGTGCACCAAGGCTCAATTTTCAGGGCAAGTCCATGAAGGTTATGTCAAGGTAATGACTAACAATCATTTCTTGGAAATTACCGTAACAGAAATGAAAGAACATAACACAGTTACTGTGGTTTGACAAGGTCAACACCCAGGACTACTTCAAAGAAATAGGCAAAGTTGAATGTTAATGTTAATGTAGGAACTAACTAAGCTTGGTTTGACCATGAGCAGCAGTTCTTCTCTTTTGCTATGGTATGAATGGGAAATGAAGGCTTTCTGCTCTCTACAGGAATAGCAGCAGCAGTCAGCTAAACAGAATTGAGAATAATTAAAAGAACAAATCCCTAATGAAAAGAAGTAAGACAGGCCACCTTGCCAGTGACCAAAGAAAATCCTGTCAACTCTGGGGATCAAAAAGGCTTTCTTGCCTCAGAGGGAGAACATTCCTTCCACATAATAGCAAAAGCATGCAGGCACAGCAAACTTATTTCTGCAACTGAGTTTGCTTGTCACCCTGCACTCATTGACTATTTTGTTTTGCTATTGTTAACAGTGAATTTAGGATACTCCTCAGTAAGAACAAAAGTCACACCATCATACCAATTTTCAAGGCTATTCATCAACTGAGGGGCTTCAGCTAGAAATTTCTGCACTATTATTATGCCTTATTACAATAAGGAAGCTACCAACTGTGTTCACAATAAATGCTGCTTGTGGCTCCTTTTCATTCTTTCACTCACAGCACAGCATGGGCTTGAAGTTTAAAAATAAAACAGACAAAAACTTCTTATGGCATTTTGTTTCATTTGTGTCTCCATGTGATTTCGTAAGCTTCGCAATAAACAGCAATAACTGGAAACAGCAGATGCTTGTATTTGGGTATTGTCTAGGTAAGTGTTGCAACAAAACCATGGTAAGTGCAGTATAACCATTAGTTTTGACATCTCTGAGCCCTGTACTGACCCATTAAGTTCTCCTGCATACCAAGATAGCTTAATTACACATATCTGACTAAGCATACTTACATAAGTATCCAATTATAGCTTAAAACAACACTCAACATGCATAGCCATCTGTCATTGAATATATCTGTTGTTAAGGCATAATGGTGTGCTCAGCTGCTTCTTTTCCCGAATACATTAAATATTTTTTGCAGCTACAGTGAAGAAAAACTGGTATAACAACTGTTTGGAGTGCAGTAATGCAGTACCTTGACAATTTAAAACATTAATTTACAAGACAACATGCCAATATTCTCTAAATAACCCCTGATATCAATGTGAGGGGTTTTTTTTTAAACTAACTACAAATAATTCTAGAAGTAACCACTTGCCTACACATAAACAAAACAAAGTACTCCTTCTGCTTTTCCTTTTCAAAATATTGTTCAATGTCATTTGCATTCTAGGATAAACTATCGGCATTTCTGCAACCAAAAGGCTAAATGATATTTAAATGTGTCTCAGGAGAATAGGAATAAATCAGTAGAGCAGGAAAAGATAAACGCGTGATCAGATATATTTAGAAAGCTCTGTAATGACACACTGTTTTACAGTAGGAGGCATAAAAAGCCCTGCTATTAGTCACTTCTCCTGACTGCAGAACTGTGATACTGCTTTTACCAGTGTCAGATACCGTGCCGGCTGCAATTACCCAGAGAACTTAATGCTAAGTTGCTGGTAACAACTGCAGTACACATACCCAAGACTCAACCATTATTAGCACACATACCTACATTATTTGTGACTAAAACTGATGTTTTATTTTTACAAAATGATTTCTCCCTTTGCAACACTATTTCCTCCCTTAGCAGAGTGTTCTGTGGTCTACAAAGCTTCATAACAGAGTGCTAATGTAATATCAAAGGCTTTTGGTACACGCTCCGCTTCATCTGTTTGACATCTTTAAGCTTCGAAATAAGTATTATTTAAGATTTTTGTGATACCTGCAAGAAATCCAATGTCTTCCTTCCTAATGACAACTTTAATTATGCCTGCACATTCAAACAGCAGACATTTTCAAGCTGGAAATAGCAAATTATAACATTTCCTTTTCTGTTGAGGCAAATTGCTCTTATTGTAGCTTTAAGTTTGAGGAAATAAAAAGTGAAAACCAGATATTGATAAAAACAGAAGAAAATTTTTTTTTTGTAAGATTCTAAAAGAATTGCTGAGGAGAAATAACAGAAGCAGAAATAGCACCCTGCTTCTTCCATCAATGTTTAAATAAGACTTTGATTATGCTGCTCAACAAATGAGGTTCCACTATTACATAATTGCATACATGTTGATAATGTGGTAAAAAGTTATTTTACTGAAGCATTATCTCCATTCACTTTGCTGCATGCAAGACAGATTCATTCAAAGCTGCCTCACTAAACCTGCACAGATAACGGTCTGGAGAGCACAGTGCCACTTAACAAGGCCAGCCACATCTCACGTCAAACTGAATTTGCCAGGCTGGGGCTCATTACAGTAAGTACACAGACTTTGAAGAAACACTCATGAATTACCATGAAACTGGGTAAGTCCAACTGTGAGCACTGATTATTAAAAAATCAAATGTTTGCTGGCAAGAATAAGGTGTTAACATTCCTTAAAAGTAATACATTCAGATTTTGTTATCTAAATAACAATACACGTAGCACACATCAGTTTACAATCCTTCCTATCATTTGCCCTATCGAAGAGTAATCACAACAATAACCCAAGGTTTAAATTAACACTGTATTGCTAAAACTCCTTTGAAAGATACAGCTACATTGTGAGACAGTACACAGTGACAGGACACACAAGGAGTCAGTGTAAAAGAGCTACTACTGATTCAGACTGCGTATCAGGTGTCCCTGCCCATGGCAGACGGTTGGAACTACATTTATAAGGACTCTTCCAACTCTAAGCATTCTATAATTCTACAATCAGCTTTTACCCGTAATGAAGCTGAAACCAGAATGGGACTGAAGGCAGCAAAACCCCAGGTCACCAGAAGTCATAAAGTGGTTGGGTTTTTTTCTGTTTTCCTCCTGTAGTGCTAAATCAAGGTTTACTCACATGGGGATAGACAGATTTCAATAAAGCAAATGCTTAATTCAAATATTGATATTAGCACCTTTTTCTCACTTTAAAGCAAATCAAGCATACCTCCAAAACTATTTCCAAGTAGGGAAAAAAAGTCAATTTAGAATGGTTTCACTAATAGCCCTTGTTGTCGCAGGAACAGAAGACATCCATAACAAACATCACCTCTTACAGATATACTATGTAGATACTCACTGTAGCTTTAAGTCATTTTTTAAATACTCAAAGCAGAAAACATCAGAAGTGCAATAAAACTGCCAACTCTGGAAGTAAAGCTAAGAAATTACAGCCGGTAATGCAACTAGGTTAGCAGTGAGACCATGCCTACCTATCCTGTGATCTTATTCACAGTTAAATACTATAAAGTTCTTCAGACACTTAGAGCAAAACAGAGTTTGTGTGAGCATGTAAGGTGCACAGACAAAGCTCTTGCCCTCCTGCCTCACCCAACAGCTCTCTCTTTGCCTGGTTCTTGTCCTCGCAAACACCATTCCCTTCTTTGCATTTCTCACTCTCTCCTGGTGTATTGGACAGTATAGACTAATAAGTCTATACTGTCTAATTAGTATTAGATGGTATTAGACATCCTCAATACCTATTCCTTAATGAGTTATTTCACCTAATGTGGCCATGTTGCTATGCTCTTGTCTTGATACACAAACATTTGAACTTCTGTGGTCTTCCTAAATTTGACTGTGGGGAAAAAAAAAAAAAAAACAGGCCCTAATAGTTCAAACTCCAAAATGCTATTAAGAAGCTGAAGTGGAAGGAAAATGTAGGAAAACATAGTAATAGTGGCGCTAATATTAACAGTACTGCTATCAGCAAAATCTGTGTTAGGCTGGTGCTCCACCTAAGAGATGCACTGAACACATTTTCTTTTACCCATCGTGTGAAGCACAGACACCAGCAGTTTTTCCCCAGCTGGAACTACGCTGATGGGGAAAATTAACTTAACTTTCACGAAGATCCAGCACCACTTCCCTTAAAGGTAATAAAAGCCTTATGCGTAAGCCAGGCTTCTCTTTTACCACCTTCTTATCTCTATAGCATCGAAAAACGCAAGCAGAAATTATTATGCTCACTCAATGCCAGTCATGACTGCCAAGAATTTGCATTTACAACAAGATGCTAGAGATCAAGTGAAATATCAACAGCATGACTGGATTTGGCAGTGGCATATTCTCATATTCCCTTGACAATATTTAAGGTTGACATTAAAAGGATAACTAGATCAAGAACTGAACCATGAATGAACTTTCATCCAATATGACCTGAAGCAAGAAGCCAGCATGCTATACATAATACTTCAACATTATTTTCCTTGTTCCAACACAGACTGTAGCAGATGCAAGACTAGATATAATGCTTCACCTAGCACAGCTTTGCTTTCCCTGTCATTTTCAGTGATTCTTCCTCTTTAGACCTTTTGGTCAACTTAGAGACAGATACAGTGATGAGGGCTCCTCTTTCCAGCTCCCTTTATGTCCCTTACAAAGTGTACCTTTCACCTCTGTTTACTTTTGGTACCAGACGGGAATTTCAGGGAAGGGATCATATAGCTCAAAACTTTTGAATGTGAAAGTCAGCATTCAAAGATTCTACCCCAAACCGACAGAAGCCCCCAGGCATACACCACTCACATTCCTTTTACATACTTCAGTGCACCAGAATGATGTGAGAAATAATAAAAAGCTAACAATTTTTCTCCACCTGCATACCATAACCCAAGGAGATCCCAGGCAATGCTATGTTCTTTAGTTACTGCTTGTTTCAAACACAGCTAACAGCAGCTTGCCAGTAAAAAAGCTTGTTATAAAAGCTGCTCGGAGAACATGCCCCAGATCAAAATCCCATTCCAAAAGAAGTTGGAACTTGTTTCATAAGATCAGCTTATGGGAATATGGCCATTTGCACAGTCAGAGAAGAGGCATAAAAACCAACTCCTCATGTCACACATAAGCTCTAGGGGAAGCTCAGGAGTTAAAACTCTGATTTTCCTACATTTGAGTACCCTACTTTTAAAAAAACCCTGTCTCCCCAGGTTGTTTCTTAATTGATGCTTTGCAAAATGAAAATCTGAGTTAAAAATAAATAATTTGGGTCTTTTTTAAACAACCCTTTCTATTAAAATCATAAAAAACCTACTAGAAGACATGTTGTATGCATCCTACACAAAGATATTACAGCTAGACTGATACATCTATTTGAAAATGTTATTTTAGTATCCCATGTATATTTTAAAGTTCAGTAAAGTCCTCACATTTCAGTCCCAATTTAGAACTGTTTACAACTATAACTAATCCACACTACAAAGGGACAAATTCACAAGTTAAAAATGAAACATGCAATAGGCAATGGATCCAACAGTTACCTTCTGATACTATATTTGAGTTAGAACCGACGCTGTATTTGAGCTAGAAAAACAGAACAGAACTTCTCTCTGAAGTAAAGAAAAAGGTTTGTGTTTCTCCCAGCACCTCTGTAAAGTCAGAGGGAGCTGCAACACAGCCACTGCTGGTCAAAGGAGGAGCAAAGAGGAAAAGAAATAAGGCAATGAAAAAAATTATTTTATAATTATTTATCTAAGCATTAACCTATAAAAAATAAAAAATGAAAACTGTATTACTGAATCGCAGTAGGTAATTTCTTTTCCACTTTAACTACATACTGAAGTCCACTACAAGACCTCATAGAAGGCAGCATGATGGAGGAGCTTGTTTGGATTCTGTACACTACTGGACTCAAGTTCTCAAAGGCATTCAAGGGCATGTATCTGAAATTTAATAAAAGCCTTCAAACCCTTTGAAACCTAATTTGAATTCAAGATATTCCCTTCAAAGGGTAGGATCTTTCAAATAATATGCAGGAAACTGGCCACAGGAGAAACAGAAGAATGATTAGATAAGGAATACCTGCTAACATGCAAGGAAAGACCTGAAGAGTGAGGCCTGCATCCACTATGTAAAGAAATTCTGTAATCAGGATAATGACCTGATCTTCATGGACAGATGTAATGCATTTATGCTGCAACAAGGAAGTTTAATTTAAGGCATGTAACAGTAATGCTAGAAAAGCATTCAACGGATTGCTTGTGGAGCTTCAAGAACCTCATCCAAGGATTCAAACCCCCACAAAATTTTAGGAAAAAGTTTAATAAACATGATAAAAACCAAAGCATACTGTGGCCTGTGGCCAGTCTTGCAGATAAAGACTTTTCATTGCATGCATCATTCTTCTTTCTCCCTTTGTGACACTGCTCCCCCCTCCCAAAGAAAACCCCTTTTCCATTCCATTTGTCAGTTGATCTGCAAAATAAGTACTTTTAAATAGGCTTGAGTCTGCTAGTCCTTACTGACTTAAGGTATGTAGGGTCAGCAGAAGGCACTGAAAACAGAAGCCAGCAGCCTTCTCCAATGCAGAACCACGTGAAGCACAACCATTACAGCACCTGCATCAACCCAAGCTGCTCTTTAGACACGGTTACCTCTGTCCTCTCTTAGGCTCCCATCTCCTGCATGCAACATGTTTTACCTGCAGTCACCATTAGAGAAATATCTTAAGGTTTTGAGGATTCTGATCTGGCTTTTTTTTTTTTTTTGGGGGGGGGGGGGGGAAGTGTCAGGGAAATACTTCAGATTTGTGGAAGAAAGTTTCACTTCTATCCTCATGTTACGGTTTCTTGAGAGTTACGTTCTCCCTTTACATTATTTACTGAATCAGCAGAGGTAGGGGAAGGACATATGATGCAAATTTGGTATATACTGAACATCTTTTATTAACCAAATCAAAACTTGCGAACTTGAAAGCCTCTGTATCATAATACCCTATTGAATGACCTTTTATATTTATTCTCTAGACACCCTGCATTTGGACTTAATAACCACAGTTCATTATCATTTATTCTGACCTAAAGACTGATTTTGCAGTCCACAGGGGAAAACTCTGAGATAATTAGTTCTCCTTGGTTGTAGACCACAAGAAATGACAAATTTCACCTTGTTTAAGATGCCTCTTGATAACAGTTTAAGCCAACAGAGGAAACATGCAATATGTTATATTTTTTTTAGACATGTGCATGTTTTTCTCCTGAAGTTGCATCACAGTTTTGTCCAGTCATGTATTTTACTCCCCCCTGATTACTGTGGCCTAGAGAGCAAACTGCCAGTTTTAGTTCCCTTCTCTCTGAGGAAGCTTAGATTTTGACAGGATGCAACACACCAATAAAGTGCTCCAGAAAACATTCATTGCTTCCAGGATTACACACATTTTTTTCTTTTCCTAGAAGTGCCCAATACCACACATACACCTAAATTAACTAGCAGAACCCATACAACCAATGCATATGTAAAATAATATTAGACAAGATAAATAACAGAATTCCTATTACCTCCGTCTCCTTCAACAATCCAAGACCTAGATGCCATTATAAGAAATGTAATGGCACCCACTGCCACCCCTTACACCCCCATAAAAACCTGCACACTGTCTGAATGCATACAGTGGAAATACAGGGGGGGTGTGGGGGGTGTGTGAAATGAGCAGTCAAAATGAGCCTCAGTAGTCCTGACTCCAGGTAGGATTCCTCATTTTCCTGAGGAATCAAGATATACATTCTTTAGCTAGACGTGTACAGAAGATACAGAAAAGAAGTGCATATAACTGCAAATCCAAAGAGAGCAACATGGATCTCCAAGCTCAAGTCAGAAAGCTATACACTCCTTAAAGGAAAACTAACTTTTTTTGGAAAGGAACTACTCCACTGTTTCTTTACCATTGCTACTACTCACAACCTGAAACCAACAGAAAAGAGAGCAGTTCACAACAACGCCTTGAAAAGTTTACTGAACGCCTGAAGCTTACTTTGCTGAGAATCCACAAACAGTAATATCTCAGGGAAGAAGGGAAACTAACTACGGACAGTGATCAAAGTAGAGACTGATGTACAAACACATAGAAGGCTTTAACATCTGAATGGAACACATCTGTCCAAATTATTATGCAATTTCAAAAATAACTTTATTGTGGACAGACATTCGGCAATATTTCACTACTCTCTTTTGTCTTAAGAAACTGAATAAAAAGCATTTTGGTAGTTAAAAATACCTATTTGTATTAGAATGCTTTTCTGTTCTAACCACCTAAAATGTCATAAAAATGCACAATTTAATGCGACAACAGTGTTCACAACAGCTTAGTGTTTGAAAAGCATCGGGGGTTTTTTTGTCTCTTTGACAATCTGCTGTCTATGCAAAAAATTCATGCTGGGTTTTTCAAAGAAGTCTTGCACTGCTGACCTTCTTACCAGCTTTTTAAATACTCTAAGTCTTCCTAAATTAATTCATAAATTATAATGGAAAAAACTATGCTGTTGCCAGTGCAGCTGGAAACCAAGCCACTGCAGCAAATAATTCATTCAGACTTATCCTTTACTTTGTGGAATATTTCATCAGCAAGTTAATCTCTTCCACAGCTCCTCCAGGCCTCCCATCCCACCCTTGCCAATAGTCCACAAACTGCTCACAACGGAAGTATTTATTGTAAAACTTAGCAAGGTTTATCTTAAGTAGCATAAAAGCACCTTCATTCCCAATCTGGAGCAACACAACTTTGAGCAAGAAAGAAGAAACACTCTGAGCGTGCTGAGGCACCAGCACAGGCTGCCCAGAGAAGCTGTGGCTGCCCCATCCCCGGCAGTGTTCAAGGCCAGGTTGAATGCTGCTTGGAGCAACCTACTGTACTGGAAGATGTCCCTGCCCATGGCAGGGGGTCAGAACTAGATAAGCTTTGAGGTCTCTTCCAACCCAAACCAGTCTATGATTGCATGATAAACAGACCAGGATTTTAAACTGTGCATTAGACATCCGATAAAAGATCTTTCCCACTTCTGAGTTCCCCAAGTATTCATACCCAGTCTCTGCAAAACAACTGGGTTCCTGTAAAATATGTTTTGCATCAAAGAATTGAAATTTATATTCCTCATTCCCTTGCCACAGACACACATCTGTGTATTGACAGAACAGTGGACTTCAAATATGTTAAAACAGTTACAGCCTAGATGGGAAAAAGTTCTACTATGTATTAGCTGTAGCTAATTGTACAAGAAGGGTTGAAGTTAAAACAGGAAAGACTCAGGTTATGAACCAAGATAATTACCATAACTATCTAATAGTCAAGACAGCTCTAGAGCAGACAGTGGAAGAACCAGTGGACTACCACTGGGTGTTTTCAAAAACAGTCTGAACACATGCAGGTTGACCTGCCTGGGGGCAAACCAACACGGTAACATCTCCAGTTCTATCTTCTAAGACTGCCCTGTATTATTCTGGTTTGGTTTTTTATTTACTAATAGATACTTACATGTGTATAACACTGGTATAACAGAAAAACTGTAGATTTCTTTATATGTATTTTACTACTATATATTTACATACTTCCAATACTTTTGCCATTTTTCTTCTACTCTACATATGTATGTGTACATGTATTCAGATATACAAAGTGTATCCTTGATTTATTTTCCTTAGCAAGAATCATTACAGAGATTTAGGTAATTCTAAGAAACCCCAATTTCTTCTTCATTTAACAGCAACATTCCTAGTTCGGGCCTGCAGCACATGCTAGAAACAAATCTTTCTAACTCATGTCCACTGCAGTCTCCCCCCTTCTCCCCTAGACCCCTAAATCATCTGTTATACAACCACAGCATAAATAAAAACTAGGAACCAAACAAAATGTGCTTCATCTTTTTTCCATATCACTTTGTCATTATTAGATGACAAGCACAGTAACACATAGATATTGTAAAAATAATCAGAAATACCTATTTACACATTACTTATTTGCGCAAGTTCAATGAGAATAATGAATAAAAGCCTAAAAAGGCATTAGATTTGTAATCTGTATTTAATACAGTAGCTTAGACGATTTATGTTGTCAACAAGCTAATGTATGAGAAAAAAGGAAAGAATCATGAACTTCCCTGAAACAGAGAAACTTCAAGATACTCAAGTCAGGAGAGTTGTAGCAATATTTCCATCTACTGGAGGCTGAAGATAATAAGCAGCTACTCACAGCTGCAATAGTCACATTTTCCTATGGAAGTCAACTTGATTAAAGCATAAATCCCTCTCAGTGGATTCAGCACATAATGTGGCTCATTGATATCATGTATGGCCTCAAAATAAAGACAAAATAAGATGTTAAAAGCCGCTGGCCTTATCCTTAAGGACTAGGACAAAACTAAGGCAACAGGTAGAGCCTGTCCCAGATTGGCAGAACATAGGCGAGTCAGCTACATCTTCTCCATAAGACTTCTAGAATCTATTAATAAATCAATCAGCCACTGGATTCATTCATTACGTGTCAAGCTTGATTCAAAGATGAATACGCTGATGCTTAAGAAACAATGATGTCAAACTATGGCTTTATTTTTGTCACCAGAGTATGTTGTAAAAGTAGCAATTCCATGTTTCATGTGCAATATTCTCTATCTCCTCATCTCTGGATGTTCTTTAAAACAATCTCATATTTTTAAGTGGTATTTTACCAAAAAAATAAAAAAAAAAAAAAAAGCTTTAGAAAGTGAACTATGCATCACTGCTAAACAGCAAATAGCTAGTCCTGAAATGGCCTGCTTTATGCGGCAGGAACCAAGGACTAAGGCCCAAGAGCCAAAAAGAATCTGTTTCACTTAAAACATCTTTGTACCTTTTCAAATAAATTAGACCATTGTCACAATTTCTGTCTTTAGCTGAATTCCACCACATGTTATCTGAAGACAGCCTACAGCACTAGACCAAACAATTTAACTTCCTCATAAGGCTGTTCAGATGTGCAATTGTGGATTCTTAGATCACTGAGTTTTGAGAGCAAAACAGATTCAAGCAAGCAAGCTTTTTCTTTAAAACAAGCTTCAGTAAAATAATTTGTTAAAACCCACAAAAGATAGGGATTCATTAAATCTTTTACAGCATCCAATGAAGGTTAATATAAACAAGCCAATATCACACATTGATTTTGCGGTTACTTCACCACACATCACTGGCAGTTACTGAGTAAAATCCATACTAAAGAGAAGACATCCGTAAGAGTGGCAGCCCCAACTCTGAACTCAATTACCCACACATACTGGGTTTCTGAATGACAGAAGAGTTTGACTCTGTATTTATGTACCCTCACACTCCCTCAGGTATCTGTGATTGAAAGCCAACACAGAGCAATCCCAGCATCCATATGACACTGCCATTACAAAATGCATTATTGTTTCCCTTCTCTAGCATGCTGCTGACAAGTAAAGCCTTTCAGACATTTGTGTAGAATAATTTAGCCCACTACTACATTTTTTCTGGTCATGGGTAATTCAGCAGACACTGACATTTAGTCTTTGTTATTTCAAATTGTGCAGAAATGTGATGTTAATATGTTTCAGTATCTGCTTCTATTCTTTTCTTTGTGGCTTATGGGAGGCCACATGACAGATATGTTGGGAGCATTTACGCTCTTCCCTTGGATAGCATTCTTACAAGAGATAAAAGCTTGCAACACAACTACATTTGTTCAGCTCAAAGTTCCCAAACTCTGCACTAACAACTACTTGTGCACACATACACTAACTAAATAGAAAGGAGGTATGTGAGTATCAACTAAAAATTCAGTGCAGAGCTTGCAGAAGAATTGTACTACTCATTATTTAAGAGCTGGCACAAAGTATAGCAATAAGACAGTGGCAGCTAGTATAAAAAGAAAATCCAAGTAATTATTTCTGTGGCATTTGTTAATCACCAAGAAATATTAATTCATTTTTAAGATGCAGTCAACAAATTAAGAGCCAAAAGTTCCATTATTTTCCCTGATATTAATCACTATTAAAAAACATTACCTGAATTTGGAATAGCAATATTATGTCAGAAACCCACGTTCATACTGAGAACACATCTTCATTACTTTACATCTGCTCATCTTCCACTTAAACCAATTATCTCTAATGAACCTGAACTTCCCCACATGCTGGATGGGGCAAGTTACTTGCCAAGCTCTGACTGATACAGTACAGGTGACAGAGGCTGGGTGCAATGCAGGTATCTCAGTGCTGATTTAGAAATAGAAAGTCCATTTGCTCAATCCATCAACAGGCTGTCTCATGAGAAGCACTTAAAGTACCATTTAATAAGTAACAAGTTTAAAAGCAGAAGGCCTTGATCCCACATCACTTAAGTGTCTGTAAGGTCTGTTTTCAAAGGAACAGGTTCAGGCAATAAGAAAAGCCTTCCCAGCATCAAAGTAAATGAACATCAAGAAACCAATAAACCAGCTTCTTAAAGAAGGGTTCCACAACAGTTAGACAAAAGGGGTCAGTAAGATTTATCATCTTCATATTTTTATATCATGCTACCTGAAATAAATATGACTTGGAATATGAATGCTAAACACCCTAAAAGAACCTTCCACTACTTAATTTATATCTTTCCTTAAATACATAAATTCCTGGTGTATGCTGGCAAGCCTACCTAAATCATCATGGATAATTGAAGAAACAGTACCTGTCAGCAAGGAACTGCTTTTTCAGAGCAAGCACCCCCTTCCCCATCTGTTGGCATTTTCACTACACAGATCTGCAGCACTGTAATGGAGCAAAACATTACTGCATTTAAGAGAGAAAAGCAGCCCTGGAAATGCAAAGTTGTCATAGAAGCTATAGTGCTCAGGAAAGACCTTCCTTTTGAAAGCATTTCCAAAACCAGTGCGCAAAACTAGCCATTGTGAGCAGCCGTTGTCATGGTGATACCTGAGACAATTCAGCAATTTTTTTACTCACAGATTAATGGAAAAATTCATGGAACAGCCCTTGGGCCCAATCCCATGAAAACATTTAGTGTTCTCCAATTTGAAAATCCCTGGTGAAAATAATCAAGAGACCCAGGCAATTAAGAGCTGCAGATAACATTCAAACTGCAAAGAATGAAGGAATCAAAGACTTAAAATTGAGCAAGATATTTTTTTTTTTTTTAACATTTCCGCCTTCTATTTTCATTTTACATTTTTACATTTTCTTTCTCTTCCATTCTTAATTTCTTTTTCATTCTTAACACAGAAAGATGGAAAGTGAGAAGCACAAGAGCAGTCAGTAATTCCATTTCATGGGTAACATTTCAATTTTCAACTTTGCTAAGCAGAAAAAAAAAATACCTTCAGGCTGTAGATGAGCTTTTTACCTGCAGACTGTGTCATCTGCACAGAACTCTGATTCTTCTTTCAGTCTTCCTTATACATGTAATCTCTCTCTTCATTCTATGAAGATTGCTGTTACAATACTACATGGACCATTCACTGCTAGAGACTCTAATTGCACTATCACAAACTGCTTTCTTTAGAAGAATCTTCCTTTCAGTTAGTTTCTTTTGGCTTGAAAGTCCACATTTCAGAGAATCTTCAAGCGAGATGTATATCCAAACCTCCAACAGCTATCTTTTTTCCCCTCACAAAGTGAAGGTGTGCTATGGTATATTAATAAGTTTTTATTTCTCTACATATATATTTTATTTATATATTTTTGGTTTTATATATTTATATCTGGGTTTTGTATTTTTAAGTTTTCCTAACCTTGTTTTTCAGAAACACCTGAGATGCTGTATGAAACTTTCTCTCACAACTCAGCTTTTGCCAGACCTCTAGCACAGAGTTTAAGCAAGATCTCAAATAAAAATATGCCCATTAAAGGGCTCTAATAAAGAATCCTATAATGATTTACAGCACAGTCTAAAAGTATGAAGAGGCCCAAAGGAAAAGCATTGCTCAGTTCTCACATTTTACAGCGCACTTTCCCTTTTAAAAGTACTATGGTGAAACATTGAAATGAAGTGGTGCAATCAAAGTGACACTGAGTCAGTGATAGTCACTGGGTACAATTCGTAGATTTATGAAGCTTTTGGCATGTGAGTTGGTGGCAAACTTTACTGTGACGACAGCTCACTTCTCATCAGATCTCATGTCAGTTGCAAAAAAGTGGACCTTGCTAAATAAAATGCAAGTACAGTAACTTATCTCTGTAGTTTATTTATACTTATGAATTTATTCAGCTGCTGTCAAATAAAAAGGATCCCTTTCAGAGCAGTTTCGTACAAGTCACGCTTGAAAAGCTCTAAAGAAAACATAGAAAAAAACTGAGGAAAAAAAAAGCAAAAGTCCATTTGAAACACAATTACTTCTCTGACCTCCTAGGACTCCAAAGGCAAATATGAACCGATTCAACCAGCACACGGCCAGGAAACTGGGCCACAGCATAACAGCAAAATTAGGAACTGGTCCTCTGCTAAAGAGGGGACATCAGTTGCACTGCATAATTCATTCTTTGAGGGAACAAATCCCACCTTTTAGAGGGATTTTGTTCTTCCTGCTCCTCCTGGAAGGTCACTTCAGAACCCTTCTTCTCCACATCCACCCTGTGGAAATCATTATTTGCATCTAATTGTCACCATTGTGTCTTCCCCACACAAGTGTGTCCTCTTTTAATATGAGAAATTTGAGTAAAATCAGGAACTGCAGAATACTTCAAGTTTTAGTCAAACAGAAGTACTTGCAATCCAACCTGATCTGTCTGTGGAAGAGAAGCAACACAGTAAAACCTACAAGTCAAATTTCAATAACAGTTCACACTGAGATACCACACACTGACTGCAAGATGCAGCTGTAGTCAGAATTATTTTTTGGACTAATTTGGTAAGAACATAAAGCTTATATAGTCAAAATCTGCCTCTGTACGTACATCTTTAATAGCATTGCGCCTTTGGGTCAAGTCCCAAGAAAAAGAAGCTCTTTTAGTGCTCCCATTGATAAAGCACTTCAAATTCATTTTAAAAGCTACCTATTGCTGCCATTACACCTTTCAAAATCAGAATACATGTACAGGCTGTTCCCAAGGCACTAAAAAGAAAGCCAGAAACATTCACTGGACAAAAGCGTTCCTTTCAGACTGAAAGTTGTGTTTTCTGTAATGTAACCCCAAAAATCTCTCATAATCCCCCTCTTGAACAGAGCCAGAAGAATGAAAGAAGAAAATTATATGCAGAAACTCACATAACACCTTGGTAGATGAAAGCATGTAGAATGTTTGCGTAAAGGACTAAAGAAAAACCTAATTAAAATTCAAGCTGAAGGAAAACGTTCCTTTTAAAGTACTTTTTTTCGAAGAAAACTGTTATTTCACCCAAGAATTCCTTTCCACAAGAAAAATAAGAAAAAGCATCTGCATCCACGGAAAGAGTCAACATTTGATCAAAATCAAAAGCCAGACATCAAAGCACTTATACTTGGAAGCATTGGCACAGCAGTCTAAATGTGAGTGCCCAGAGCTACAACTCTCAATCGCCTGGCTTCTAAACCACAACATCAACAAGAACAAGCAAAGACTCCTCTGCTTCACCATAACTGCTCAGCAGAAAGAATCATGATAGAACATAAAAGTCAGAGCCTAGTCAGGCTATAACCAAGAACAAGGGCATAAAAAAGTCAGGATGATGGCTATTTTGAAATCCAAAAAGCTTAATTTTCAAATGAAAGCACAAGCAAAAAAAGAAAAAAAACCCAACAAAAAAAACCCCAAAATTTCCAATCAGCTGAGGTTTGAAGTTCAAATCCTTTATTTTTCTACACAAGTGTCCAAAGATATAACCTAAAAGGCAATGGATGCAGAGCTACCCACTCCTTCAACCCTCTGCCAATAGTAAAACTATCCTTTTAACCCTTCAGTCTGAGAAGAGTAATGAATTAGTGATGCATTTCACATCTCTGCTTCCCCTCTTTAAGGGAGAGCAAAATTAAAGGTGCTACTACACTGTAATCTTAAGCAGTTGTGGCAAAGGTCAACCATTTTCACTTCATTCTGGGTCCAAATCTGCCAATCAACTGTTAAAACATTAAAAGCCAGAGAGCCTAAAACTTTGATTCAGCAGAACTTAAAAACATTGTCAACTTCCAGTACGCATCACCGTTCTGAAGAGTATAAAATTTCTCTGAAGATCCTGATTCCTACGTTATTGTGCATATCACAGCAGAAATATTCTGAAGACTTCAGAAACACAAAAACCCTGAACACTTTTAAAGCATCAAGATCCCTGAGAACTTAAACTGGGATATACCAAAACATTTTCTTTGTTTTTAAAATCTATTCAAATTCCACAAAGCCCCACTGATTTTAAATGCCCACTGACAGCAACTGATTAAGTACATAAACAAGATAAGCTCTCCAACAAATAAGTTTATTTTTAGCGTATCTGATG
Source organism: Psilopsiagon aymara (assembly GCA_024733675.1). Taxonomy (NCBI): domain Eukaryota; kingdom Metazoa; phylum Chordata; class Aves; order Psittaciformes; family Psittacidae; genus Psilopsiagon; species Psilopsiagon aymara. Next base: position 30,586 of record JANRGW010047303.1, read on the forward strand.
AGTCTCCGAGGAATGTAAGGCACCATGTTGTTGCTTCAAAGCAGCACAGAATGAACAGCAAAAGAGTGTGAAAGAATAGTGGAAGGTAACAGAGGGATCAAAAAGAAAATAAAAGTCCAGTCCAAATTCCTATGAAGAGACTTAGTCTCTGAGTACGGGACGGGGTTGAGGAATAAAGAGCGACCTGGCAGGCTTTGGGTCCTTCAAGCTCATGGAAAGCACATCTTCAACAAAGAACTTTCTTATCATGGTTCTTCCCTTGCAACCAACTTTGATCCCTGGCTCTCCCCCCTCAGTTAAATACAATCCCACAAAGCCCTCACAAATGAACTTCTCCAGAACACACAGCAGCAAAAGAAATGGCTGGGGTGGATTATTCCCCCCTCCTTATTCCAAGTAATTCACTATTCTTCACAGACAAGCTGCATTAAAAGGCAGTCTATGATTTCATATTAACCAGCTTAGATTCCTACCTACAATCAGGGTAAAGATGAGCTTCTCCATAACCTGCTGAAGTAGAATCACCCAACCAAAACCACATAAATAGACTACATGCACTATAAAATTAGCATCCAAACACCTGTGTCATAAAAGTAACTTTTTTTTGCAAAAAAAAGGCAATAATCCATGCAATAATGTCTTCTTGACAGGAAGCAATTATTTGCTCAGAAATATTGCATATATCAGTGCCAGGAGAAAGCTCTTTATTCCTGTTCCTATTCCATTTCTCCTTACAAATTTCAGCCTGTGACAGAAATAACAGTAGGAAGGTAAAGACCAATTATAAATGGCCTATACTAGAAACCTTTGCCAACATACCTGTTTTTTGAGGATGAGCTTAGAGGAGAACGAAAAGGAAGCGAGGCATACAGGTAGGCTGCTGATCCAGGGAAATCCCTGAACAGAGCCACAACTTCACCAGAGGCTTTTGACTTCTACCTTCTGCAAAGGAGATTCAACTTAAAAGCATAAAAAGTGTTTCTGCCAATACCCTGTGCATATATGCTACAAAACAATCATGTCAGAGCCAGGATGCCAGTATGTACCGGCAACACCTCTCCTACACACCTGCTTGTAGAGCAGAAAAGGGTGCCTGAGACATGCACTGAGCTCATCTTCTTAAAACACAACTTTCTTGATCTACACATAGATACCCCAGACTGTCAAGAAGTCCACAGCTTGCATTAGATAGTCTTTATATAGGGTTATGTTTTTGTTCTATTTCATTCTACTAGGACTGCACTCAGTGTTAAAATGGTCATTTCCTCTTAAATCCAGACCTCTCATTTTAAAGAGAAAGAACTCCCAGGTGTGACTGCTATCAGAGCATCTTTTGAAACCACTTCAAGTTTTCACAAATTCAGCAGAGATGATTTGGCCTGTCCCACGATCAATGAAACTGCTTTGTCTTTTGCCACTGACACTATAATGTTTCCTTTCCATGCCTATCTCCATAAAGGGAGTTAACTAAATTCAATATTGATATAAGCAGTTGCAATTCCAGGATTAACATGCCCCAAAAGGGACTGGTAATTAGCACTATGTTCACATTGCTGTAAGATACACGCTAGACTAAGCAAGTACAGTTCTATTCCTCATAATATGTTAGACAATATTGCACCCTGATTTCTCATTCCTCATATAAGCACAAGAACAAGAAAAAAATCCCTTGAGGATTTGTGAGCAGAACAGATCTGTTCTGTCACCTGACATAAATATACATCACACTCCTTCTAAGGATGCTCTGTTAAGCTGATGCATCTTCTCCCTCCTTTCCTTTCCAGATTGCAACCAGGTCCAGTCCATCTCATGAAACTACTGAAGAAGTACATATTTTCCCATCTGCCCTGAACTGTGGCAGACAATGCTGGCCTTCAGTTCAGCTGGAAGCAGTGTCTGCACAAACTAAGATACACCAGAAAGAACAACAGGCAAATAGCAGCCAAAATAGCCACTACATGTCCAGCCTCAGCTGGCATCTTCTTTCCCTTATTACCTCTCCCAGTAAATTTCCTTCAAGCCTCTCACGGGTTACTATCAGGCTTTTAAAGGAGAAATCAGGCATCAGAAAAAGCAAGAAGGCATTTTATTATGGTGGGAAAATAAGCTAAAATTAAATCAATGCCTTGAAGGCTTCTGGAGTACATGGGAGCTGGAGCACCAGAAGTTCCTAAGAGAAGCTAAAGTTCAAGCATGCATGCTCCAGCATTGTAATTTATACAACAAAACCCAATGCTGCTCAGAATTCCGTCTTGCAATATACCATAGTATCCACATATCATAGCCTTCCAGTGCAAGTACAGCACAGTAGGGCAGGTCACTAATCACCTGGACCACATGTACTTCAGATACAATGCAAGCACACAAATTGTATTACTCTCAGTTGGTCTGAGGAGGTGAAGAGAGACCAAAGAAACAGCAACTGGCATGAACCAAACCTAGCTCATCCACACTAAGTCTTCCCTTGTAGACAATCCCTTTTCCATAGGCATTAAACAGCCACATCATATACTGCTTCCAACCTCACAGGAATGAGCAAAATCCAAAGAAAATTGTATCCCAGTCCTGCAGTTCCAAGCTGAAAATGGAACACAGCTACCAGGAGAGAAAGATGGGCCACAGCAAAAAGACCATACATGTGACGAAGTACCAGAGCTGCTCACCTATGACACTACATCAAGGTCTTCATCTACTTCATCATTGAATGTGTAAAGGTCATGGGTCATATGTATTCTCCCAGTTCCTCTCCTTTTCCAAAACCAAGAGTGCTCTTTTGAAAAGTAAACTGAATCTTTCCATAAAGCTATTTTGTGCTTGATGCTCCTCCTTTAAAGTGGGAGGAAGGAGAAAGCAAAGAGACTCAAACCCCTTCAACCATGTGGCTTACCAACAGTCCTTTTACTGTGGACACGTTCTGTGTAGGGGAACTCAGCTTTTGCCAGTATAGCCTTTATTCTCCAAGGAGCTTTCAAGAATCAGCCCCTACACAGCCACCCTGACAGGAATGCATGATCAAGAAGCAGCTTCAACAGGCAATCCGTGCTGAAATAGCCTCTCATTTCCCTGTTAAGAGAAATATTTTTAGAAATGCAATCTACTCCCTCCCTTTAAATTAACCACAGTACATAATACATAAAAGTTTACCAAAATGCCATTTAAACCTATAAACAAAGGTTTGTTGCTCTCCCTTTCACAATGTGTTTACTAATTGCTTCCAATAAGAAAATGCTGGCAATGCTGTCAGAAGTCTACAGATATTTTGCAGCACTGGGGCAATAGCACTTATCTGATGTACTGCTCTGTTTTCCTTAAGTTCCACGGTGGCAGATCCAGTTACACACAGAATTTTCTTCATCCTTTCATTCTGCTCCAAAAATTTATTGATAGCTTTCTCTGAAGTGTTTGTACAGGAATTGGCTAAAGAGAAAACTGAAGTTACCTTATGGCTTCATTCCCTCAAGCAGTTTTTACTGCCTTACTATCAACACCACAACATCCCTCCCTAAAGCACATACACATACCGCTTCCACTAAGTGGTACAACAAAGAGCTTTTCCCAGAGGCCCCTGAAGCACTTGGCAATAAACTCACCTTCTAAAAGATCATTTTTTCTAAATGATAGCCACAACTCAAACCTCTGAACATAAACCTCTGTAGAGTACCAATCTGAGAGCAATTTGACTGCACTGTAGTGTTTGACAGATATTTTGCACTGGCTAAAATAATGGAGCTCCACTTCATTAAAGAGACTTCATTTTTTACTTCCTCTTCTTCCATTTAAAGTATTCCTAAGTCCACACTGAAGCCACAGTTTTCATTCATATTTGATGCTGCTCAACTCTCCTGTCTTTCACTGGAGGACAAACAAAAAGTGGTTTCATTTACCTTGTAGAAATCTAAACAGAATCAGCTAACCTACATCTTATGCCAAAACAAATAATGTCTCACAAACATTCCCCAAAACAAATGAGATCTTCTAACACATGCCTGTGAGCACCTGATTTGCAGTTATGCTAAGGGGTTAAACCAGGGAAAAAAATCTGTGTAGAAACTGGATTTTAAACGTGCATCTTCACTCAAAGCCCAATGTTTGGTAGTTTTAATGGTAATCAAAGAAATAACTGTTGGCTTTTGTAAAACTGCATCTGTTTGAACTTGAAATACTTACCTGGCTGAGGAAAATAGTTTTTCCACCAGTAGACTCACAGGCAAATTTGAAGTTCTAGTCCTAAGTGGGTTCAATTTGATATTTAGGCATGTGTTACATGTTTAAGCATCTGGACAATCCCTGTGGAGTTTACTGCACAGCATGTATTTGGCACTGTCTATCTCACTAAGGTGTATCCCATTACATTTCCTTTGTGGGATCTGCTACCATTAAGGCAAGTGCAAAACAAGATGGTGCAGTCCATTTAACTTACAAATAAAAAGTCTATTAATACTCATGAGGAAAAATGTGATCAGCTCCAACAAACTCCAATCAAACAAGCTGTAATTAAAAAGCATCTCTCCAGATCTGCAGAATTAACATCAATATCTATTAACTTTTTCATCTTGCTTCCCTTCCTCCTCCTCCAAAAGTAGATTATATTCTCCACTCTCTTGCACAATAGATTAATAACCTAGTTGTCTTCAGCATGCAATTAACAACTGCAGAGTCAAACAACATCCAACTGAAAAAGAAAGGAGCAGGAACAGGAAGGTATTTCTATCATGCATTGGACTGGTAGGAATTCAAACATAATAGAGCCAATGAATCCAGGAAACATCGCAAAACACACTGTTCACATGTGAATGTCACTCAAATTCCCATCCATTATAAATTTATGTCTCCAAGAGGAGGTCCTGCAATTGTTACTGTCATATTACTCAGGCTGCTCTCACAAATGAGAAAACTCAAGCACCAGAAAAGGTGCATATATTAAATATGGTTCTTGCTGCTTTACTGAAACAAAATTCCTTTTAAATAGGGTACACAGAACATTCTACCACTAAAAAGTCAGTAAAGACAAGAGTAAAAGTAACTTCTTTTAACGCTAAAAGTATGCTCTAAACTGCATCTTTTAAACTATGCCAGAGGACAGATTTTGTGTTAATCTCTAACTATACTTAACTGAAGCCTAAATAAGCCAAAGATAACTGCATAGACTAAAAGCCATCTCCTCCACATCCAAGCTACATTTTGCAAGAGAAGCTGACCTGCTGCAAGGACTGGAATCACTGGGAACATGACTCAGAGATGGAGCAAACAACTTCAAAAGTTCACACCTCTAATTCGCAGGGAGGAAAAGTGAAAACAGTAACACTGTTTATATCACAATGGTACTATGAGGAGCACCTTCACTAGGACAAAAACTACCAAGCTTCTGCATGCCTGCAGGTGAAGTGTATCCCAGGCTCACCTGGAGACTTGCTCACTGAAAATATCTGCATTCATCCCAAACTAAGAAAATCAGCTGATTCCCCTTACCTGCAGCACAAGCAGCTGGAGGTGGCAAACTGTGATACTCAAACTCATTCCATGTGCCTACGTAAAATGAGCTGATTGGTGTGCAGGAAGCAAGGCCCAAGTATTATTTACCAGATTTGAAAGCACTTTCCTCTCAATTCCTATCAGTGAAAATGAACTCCTTCCCTCACCCAAGTCTTTTCATTTGTAGTGCCCTTATAATTCAATGAACCGAGTTAAAATAATTCGGATTTAAACTTAAGATAACACTTGCTCTGTCTCTTCCTGATATTCACTAAGTTCTACTAAATCTACAAAGCCATAATACATATTTTAGTCCTTACCTGATACTGAAACTTACTATATTAACTGACCTAATTTGAAGTTCACTAAAATGAGTGAAAACATACATTACTTTAGCTAAGGCTCTTACTTCAAAACTGCAGACTAAAGTGGTGTCAGCAGTTATACCTACTCCACTGAGGAAAAGAGGAAGAATATGGCCCTTGCACCTACATTTAAAATATTTATACTGGCCATTTAAATATTTATATATTTGTCACTTTAAGATATTTTTATAACTATCTATTCAAGCACTTCATATACTGGAGAGTAAACTTATATAATGCAAATAAATAATATATTAATTATTTACCATAGGTTAATATTTGATGAAACTTACTGTACACACAGTAGGAACAAAACTGGTAAAGGATGAGGAACTCAGGAGACTACTTCCGCACTCTCAGCAAAAAAACAACAAGCATCACTTACCTCTGCACTGCTTTTAATGGATTTCACAGGTTTGCAAAGAGAGCACCTCTGCTTAAGAATGACATAATTAAACATCTAGGGGTAATTTATTCTTGGGCAGAATTCCACTAAAGTTTGTGGAATTAGTCACAAATAAAGTTGATCATGCAATTTATATGCTAGCAGATCAAAACAAGGAACTGAAAATAGTTGAGTATTTTGAAATATTGATGATCAAACTTTTCAAACTGCTGTTGACTACTGTGCCCTCAATATGGGTTTCTAACAGCTTATTCAAAGAGAGAAGCAAAGCTAAATATTTCCTTTGTCCTGATTTAGACATGAACAGAACCCCTCAGCACAAGAAAAAACCTGCATTTCATCTAGCAGATTGGAAAACAAACCACACATCTTCCCCTATGGCTCTGACAGGTTTAACATTTTTTCAGCCCAAAACTGAGCTCCAGTTTTAACCATCAGGCCATAAATTGTCCCTAAATCAAATTCAGAACAGACACAATCTAAATCTATATAAAAAAAATATACTGTCACTGAAGAAACAATATAAAACAAAGCAACAATCCTAAGGGTCAGTTCTCTATGCTCTGGGACACAGGACACACATGGTTCAGGATCTCAGAAGCAAACACACATAACTACAACAGCATTCTACTCCTGGCATAGTCACCATCCAAATAAAAGTCATCTAGCAACAACCAACATGAAATGAATGCCAAAAGCATACTGCAGTACCAATACAGTCTTCATTTACATATTTATGACAAGTTGATATATTGGCAATAAGTTTATACCAAAGGGCTATATGAGTAAAATAGTCCTTATGGCATTGAAATTTCCTCAGAGCTTTTTAATCCCTTCATAACTTTTTAATTCTGATTAACAGTCATAATAAACTCTAAATTTACTTACAACCTCCAAGCGTTAGGCTTTATTAATCTACATAACATGCCAATTAAGTTAATACACTTCGATTCTGCCTGATTCTGAAAGATGCTTTAATCTTACTGGCAAATATGAAAGCAAACTAGCAAGTAAGTCTCCTTGCTCAATTTTTGAGCAGTTGACCTTATTTTGCTGCATTCCAATAAATTAAGTTCCCAGTCGGAAGCACGTACTTCAAGAACTAGGAACTGTTCTGCTTTCTAACAACCACAGCAAGATTCCTGTCCTTGCATGGACCATATTAGATAGGCACAGGAGTAAGACTTGATCCAGAGGTAGAATTTGTCCTCTGGTCCAGCTGAAGTCCCTTGTCCATATCCCACATTCTGCCCTCTGCCCTTTCTCATCCTCCACACTGCCCTACCAGTCCCAACTCCTCTGCCTCCCTGATTCTGCCTGCCAAAGCAGGAGCCTACACTTTCCTGTGCTTTGCTGTAAAGCATTGCCTTGTACTGCTCTCATGGATTCCTGCAACCCGCAACACCTCCTTCAGCTCCCTCAAATCCTGCCAGCAGCAGGGTAGCAATCCTCCTTACACTGTATAAGCATGGCAACGCACAGCCTGACTTTGACCACTAAAAACTGAATGTCACAGCTGACTGGGTGATGCGCATTACATTACAAGCAGTTCACTGCCATCTTACTGAGAAATATTTAAATTGCAGTCGCTGCCTTGAGAAAATTCTTCAGTGGCTTTAGTTTAAATTCAACTTGGGAACTAAGAGGACACCCAGAGCTCTCAAGCCTACAGAACCATTAGTTTTGATGGATGGCTGTTATTATACCTGTCTATGTTTAATTGTTTTCTACTCCAGTTACCTATAAGCTAATTATGGAACACCTGCTGCTTCTTACTCTCACATAAATGGCACTGTCTTGACTACAGGGATGCCAACAAGGAAGAAAAGATCTTCTTCCAAAGGATGTATATTCAAGTCAATAGCCCCTCCTCCTACGACTGCCTTTATGGGAAGAATTGCTAACTATTAAAAAATATGGACTGCTCTCAGGAGGCGAAGTACATGTTGATTCACAGCTGGGTGTCTGCTTAACATTTTAGCTCTCTAAGAGTCTGCCATCCTAGTATCTTCAAACAGTTTAAGAAGTACTGCTCTGGATGTGAGCAGCTGGGGTGTGATGGCCAAGGGACTTGGAAAGCAGGTCCTTCAGAAATAACACTGTTGAAAGCAAGCTACCACTCGTCTGCCAGAGAGAGACAGCATTCTATCAGCAGGCACAACAAGAGGGTAGCCTGCCATTGATTCACATCCAGCTTTACTCAGATCAGCTTATTTGCCTATCTCCCATGTAGTAACAATGAATTCTAGCACAATATTCATAGTACATCCTATAGTTGTTCTTAAAGCAACCTTTTAATGCAAGGCAAATCTTGAAAGAAGAGATGGAGGGCACTGGTAAAGAGCGTATTAACAAAGTCCTTCTGCAGACCAGCATGCATTGTAATTGATAGTACAGGAATAAAAAGAACCAACGTTAATTTACTATGGAGAAAAAAGGGAACAGAAGCTTGATGACCATAGGTAATTCAGCACAAATAGTCATGAGAATGCTTAGCTAACTGATTTTCCTTAATGAAATTATGATTTCAGAGGAAATACTGCTTCACAAAAATTCTCTTTGATTAATTTCTCAAGCAATTCTTTCACTGCAAAAATCAATCATGCTTAGAATACATTCTTTTTGCACAGAGTACATTATTCATGAATCAACAGATTGTGTAGAGGGCTTAAGTCAGAACTGAAATCCTAGTTTCACACAACCATTTGAACTTGTGTTTTGTTTCACACACATGCAGAAAAGCACGGGAGCTAGTTTAGCTGTATCTTTAATAGTAACAAACCAAAGTAAGGGTAATGCCCTACTTCTGATCCTTCACTCACAAAGTGAAAAAGTTCAGGTGATGAAATACCAGTCTAAGGCTTACACTGAAAAGCCAGTTACAACACATTATTAAAGTTACTTTTAAAAACTCATTTTGGCATAGCTTGGAAAGATTAAATCACTGTGAAGCAAACCAATAGTCACCACCTGTGTCAGGCTTGAAGATTTTAATCAGAAATAGCCCTACTTAATAAAACTGACTGTCCTTCTCCCCCATCCCCAAAAGAAAACAGAATCTCAATGCTGAATATCAGTCACCAGTAAAATGCTATGTTGCAATGTGCAGTGACAGCAAAAGGAGATCTGAGTAACAGATCTGTAAGTCAGAAGCTTCTTAACTTAATGATGTTAAAAAGCCTTTTTACGCATATAAACAAATAGCTATCCAATTGTAATAACAGTGATCTCTGGATTCAGAGTATTAATGTAACACAGATAAACTGTCATTCAAGAGAGACTTTAGTAACCTCCTTAGACACTGCTTTAAGAATAAATGCTAAGACATGAACAAAAGATATCTTCATCTCCACAGAGCCAGGAAAAAAACATTGCATAGGTGAGATGCGAGTTATACTCCCTGACATCCCTCATTTTTCTCTCTTCTCTCAACTTCCCTTTTGCTCTTGGCAGAATGATTAAATTGCATTTTGCAGCAAATCATTCACATGGAGTTTTCAAAGCCTGTGAAAGGCCACCTTGTACAAGTCCAGGACTTCTTACATGAAAAATGGCTGTAGCTGCTCTGCGTAAGTCCTGAAAAGCTGGACAGGCAGCATGTCGAAGATGGCAGTCCACAGACATATCTTCAATCATAAAGGCCCCTTCTCTGATAATTTAGAACATGGAAGAAGGGAATAGCTCAAGAGTAGGCAATGGAAGCAGAGTACAAAGAGCAGCAGATCAGCTGGTTCCTACTGCCTACTTCACCCATGCCCTGCCTCCAGGAAGCCTGTCTGGCTGCCAAGGTATCTGAGGATACTGCTGCCATCCCAGCCAGCATGTTCTCACATTCGACCCTTTGCAGCAGCAACAGCAGCAAACGCAGCGTCCTCTACTTTCCCTCTTCCCTTCTCCTTCTGTGCCAGACAGGATGACATCCCAACACTCCTTTTTGACTAATACTTGTTTACACATAAAAGCTGGGTAGCTCTGGGACAGGTCCAATGTAAATTTACTTCTCTGAATATGCTCACGTTTCATCTTCCATGTCTATTTACACAAGCATCATGCAGTAGCAGCTAGTTCACAGTGAAGTCACAAGCTCTGAGTAGCTGTTAGGCTTTGCTCTCAGTATGTTTGGTGAATAGTCAAGTAAGCTTATTTCTCCTTGTATGACTGGTTACCCCAATGTAAAGCTCACATACTGAACAATTCTCATTCAAGGAAACAATATACCAACACAGCACAGAGACACTCTCACCAAAGATCAGTGTATTTCCAAGAAAATACAGGGGAAGGAACCACAACTGGACCTTGATCATGCTGCTCAATGGGAATCTTACATGCATGACTCCATGTCAATATGAAATACCACTAGACTTCTTATAGAAAGCTACCTGTGGACCCTTCCCAATATCACCCACATGTCAGTCATTGCATGCATCTCCTCCACACTTTTTCCAAGCACTGCACTGACATAATCCTACCACCTCACTGCCTTCTGCATAATACAGTGAGTATGCGCACACAAATCGTGAGGCATACAGCTGAAATCCTGCACCAGGGCCCTCACCCAGCAACACACTGCTTTCTCCTATATACTCTTAACCCAGTGAAAATCCATGGAGTTTGTCTTGTAAAGCCATTTCTTGGAGTAAGGTTTGCTTGGCCTGGGAGAGAAAGGGTTTAAAATTTGATAGTACATCTTCCTGTTTTTCAGAACAGATCAAGCATCTGCATTTGCACAACAAGGACTTGCCTGCCCACGTTCATCCATGTGAACTGCACAATTAGTCACATCCAATTCAAAGATCAGGGATGTCATTTGGTTTTTTTAATGGAATGACACTGATATATACCAAGGATGTATTCTATTGGTATTACTAATTTCTCTGAAGTGGAACAACTAGTGCTAAAAGGAATGCCACAACTTTAGTGAATGTAAAGGTCACTTTCCGGAATGTCACCTTCCAAACAAACAAAAGCCCCAAGCAAACAAACAAGGAAACAGAAACAGAAAATGCCACTTACCAATTCATGGCAGTGCCTATGGGTTTTTTTTATTGACATCTCCTCAACTCTTAAAACCTCAGTCTTCTCAAACCTAGAGAGCTTAGTATTCCACACAATTTAGTTCTACCCATAATCAATCTTTGACAGATACACTAAACCCAAGCTGTATATAAAGATGCATGCATCTCCACCACATTCTTTCCAAGTACTGCACTGACATAATCCCACTACTTCACTGCCTCCTATGAAACAGGGATAACCCAGCAACTATATTATTAACTGATTCAGTTCTGGATAATGGAAAGGAAGATTACATGATGTAAACCAAAATACTTTACAGGTTAGGTGCATTAAATCAACAAGTCGTTTAGTTTTCATAGTCAACCTGGTCACAATAGCAGATGACTATGTCCTTTTTGCATCCCAAGGATCAAGTGCGCACATTTTTCATCTTTAATCTCCTAACTCACAGTCCTGCCATCCTTTTTTGCACTTTCATTTGCCAGTTACAGCAGGAAGATGACAAGTGATGTACGTGTTCAAGATCAATACGCCTGTAAGGAGATAGAATCCATATTAACCTTCAGTCATACAGCACATATGCCTTGTTATAATCTTTTCACTATAAGCAGAAACACTGCTCCTCCATGCTGGATTTTTTCCTTATTACTGCTTCAATACTGCTCTTTCCTGCTCCTACATCCTGTTCTCAGACTGCTCCAAAAGCAGTATGAGATCTTTGCTCCCAGGCTTTAAACACTAGTGGCAGCAACAACAATTGTTTTATAGCAACAGAACAGAATTCTACTGCTGTCCGAAAGACCCAATCTGATCAATTAGTCCTTCCTAAATTAGAGCAAGGACAACTGCTATTAGTGTAACTTCAGTTCCATCCCTGTGTATTCTGACCGTAGAGTCTGATGCAAAGAGCATAAAGAATTACTTGCACACAGAAAGATCACAGTATTTCCAATGCAATGACCTATTTTCTGATGGTGTTCACACTGATTGTAAGCAAGTCTCTCTCCCCTGTATCCGTGTTCTCCTCCTCCCAAGAAGTCTGTATTTTTTTCACATTTGATCATACTATCCAAAGCAGAAGGGACATTTTCTGAAAATCTCTACAACTCATACTCTTTCCAGGAGTTGCTCTGAAGTTAAACCCATACTGTTAGTGCTCTCAGCCTTCCTTTTTCACAACATTGCTGCAAACATTCCCAAGCCTTGTTGGGCATGTGGTTGAGAGACGCAGCAAGACATCAGCGTGCAACCGCAGGCATTCATTATGAATGAACACACATAGTGCTTAAAGAACCATATAACCCATGAATACGGTCTGTTCATCTCACAGAGAGACCATGAGGACTTAAAAAAGAAATAAATCACACTTGGAAGCTAACCTTTACAATCTAGCCAGTGAGACTGCTATTCTGAATACCTGACACACTCCAAAATCCCCATACTGGTCACAATCCTGAGCTGGGTGTACAGATTTTAAATTCTGGCTCCATTTGCACCAACTGCTGTGTGGTTTTGGTGCTGTTTCTGCATCCTTATCAATAGTACAATTTAAACTAAACAAGAAAAAAAACACAAAAATTACACTCCTGACTTGTGAAGGCTACAGTTTCATTCTGTTGTTGAACAAGGAGTTTTCAGACTTCACATCCCATGGGATGGGAAAGTTATTTCCCCACCCATACAATCTAATGCGCTGATTTATTATAGTAGTACCATAAAGAATTTATTTTTAGCTGAGCCAAATGTGATGAATACTGAAACAAGTGTCATTACCTGGTTTCATCTTGTTTGCAGGAAGGTTTATAAAAATTCATGTCAGGGCAAGTATTAGGCATTCTTCCTATGAATATCCGCAATCACATCCCCTACAAGAGCTGACACATCTACTTACATTGATAGCTTTACTTCCAATCATTCTGATTTTCACAGGCTTTCAGCAGCTTGTAAAACTGACCTATAAGGAGATTTTTTTGCTAAGCATCAGCTGAAGGCTTTCAGTCTGCATTAACTAATGTCTACCCATTCATTTATGGTATAGACACACTTGCAGAGCTCCTGCTTCTTACTGAAATATTAACTATTTGCCATCTTCTCCCCCCAATCCCTTCCCAAATTACTCAGCTTAAAAGCAGAGTAAATCAATGTATGCAAACAACCGACACCAAAAACCTACACATCTCAAAACAAACACCTAGATGGAAAACAAAAGATCCTTAATGCTTATCCAGAGTCAAACCATGCAGATTCTGCTATCTGCCTGGGCATAGCTCAAAGGTCTGCCCAGCAATGCAAGTCTGCCACCAAGAATGAATGGTTCAATGAAGGAAATAAAGTTAAAATTATATTTGCAGTCTTTCACAGCCCAGAAGTCACACCTTTTAAAATCAGTGCCTCCTGCTGCATTATGTGTCCTCTGTAAACATCAAAGACAACTTCTAGAATACAAAAATCCCTTTCCACAGTTTACACTAGCTTAAAAAACAAACAGAATGCAAACTCATTCTCCACAGAGACCTATATAAAACACTACAGTATTTTCCTTTTCTTTAACTTACTGTATTACTCTCTTAGACCTTCCTATTGCCACGGGACCTGCAGTATTTAGCCACACAAGGCAGAGACAGCAGCATACCCCCTCACCAAATTACACAGAAAAGAATGTCCAGTCATGCAACATGGAAGAGACAACTGGCAGAGAGTGGAGCAACAGGCCTGACAGCACCATTGCCACACAGCCATGCCAACAAGACAAAAACCGTGAGCTATTAAATTCTTACTTAAAACCGACAAATTCTGATGGTCCAGAACTAGCACTGCATTTAGGTATTTAACCAAATTTCAGCTACTACCTAGTGGGTAACAGAGTATTGCTTTCTTCTTAGAATAAAACTCTAAACACAGAAGAAATCTGTTGTGTGGTATTATGGAGACTGATCTACCTACTCAGAACTTTAGCCACTTCAAAAATACAGAACATTTGCATATGAATATCTCCAACAGCAATTACCTGCAAACTCAAAACCTTTTGAGTTCTTACTTTTAACACAGCAGTATTAATGAATTCTTAGCATTGTTAATGTAAACTGATAAAAATTAGAAAGATTTAATAGCAAAACCTGTGAGAAAGCAGTCAAGAATCACTCCTGTAGAAATTAAGGTAATGAATTAAACAAAAAATTTGATCTTTTAATCCTCCCTACTTGATTAAGGAGAGAGGATTAAACACTATGTGTTTTCACATGGAGAGTCTGTTTACATACACAACAGAAGCTACACCACATCTGCTATATTCAGAAAGCACAGGGTGTAGACAAGTGTGAATATACCAAAAAGTAATTGCGTTGCAAGAGCCTGGAGAGGAAGAATTGCGAGCACTAAAGCATTCTGGTGAGCAACAGCACTAAAGCATTCTGGTGAGCAGACTAAGTAATGACATTCAGAATTTCATCCACCTCATAGTTGGATGAACTCTTCCACTAACACCAAGAGAGTTTAACACAAGAAACCGACGCAGGAGAGGGCCTGTGGGCATTCTCCTGTGTCTTGGTATGAAGCAGCCAAGTAACTCATACAGAAGCCAGTTCCTTCATACAGAACTTGACCTTTCATTAACTATTAAAACTTCTGCTTGCACCATATCAGACATGTCAAACTGCAGAAACCATGCACTCCAAATAAAGAAGCCTGCCATACATGCAGCAGAAGAGGTACACAAGCAAAGACACCAAGCACAGACTAGCAACTCAACTCTTACAGCAGTCAAGGACTCCAAGTTTTACACAAGGAATGTATCTAAGTCATTAGGCTGCTAAAAATAAGAATTTCATATGAAAACAATATTACAGTAACAAATTAATGCCATTTTATTTTTTCAAAAGGATTTCTGTTGATTTTCCTAACTGCAATTCTGAATCACTTTACATCTGAAGGAAAAAGAAAAGAGAAGGCAGCAGTTACGAGCTCTCCTAATTACCAGGCTTCTTGTTTTAGTGGGGATGCCAAAGAAAAGACCCAAGACTAAGCTGCGTGCTTCCCTGTTTAAGACAGTACTAAAGATGAGTGGCACAAATTAAGATTCTCCTCCTTTATAAGAAATGAAAAAAAATATATTCCCTTCCCAATTTCAGTGCACACATCAGCTCGCTCCACTGAGAGAAGCAAGAAGAGGTAGCACTGCCGACCCCAAACTTCAGGCACAGTACATCTTTATTGCACTAGAACAGCTAAAGAAAGCACACACTGCTGAAATAGCCTTTGGAAAAACATCTTAACATATGGAGTATGTCTGGCATAGGCTTGTCTGAGCATCCACTGCAGAAGGCGCCTATGGCAGGAGTACAGAGCGTTCTGAATAACCTTTTGAGTAGCAATTCTAACCCTCCTGCAAGACAGCAAGAAAGCTACCAACTTTCCCAAAGATACTGGAACAAGTGGCCTTTATTAACCCTATTACATTTCCTGAATCAAGAAAGGAAAAACCAGGACTTTGTGCTTCCTACGTCAAATACAGTTAACAACAGCAGGTCTGCAGCTCTCATACCCCCTTGATCTACTTCTGCACTTCTCTACTACCTACTCACCAGCTCCAGTAAGGTCTTCGAACTGCCCCCATCTGCAGTAACAGACACAGGACGAAGGTACGCTGGCTTGGGGGGACTGGGAGGTGAGAGCCATTGAACAAGAGCTCTGCCAGAGAAAGAGAACGACAAAGAGGTAAGAGATTGTTTGATTTAGATATGTATTTGAAGAGGACCCAGGAGGGTACTTAAAACAGTTGCACAATCAGAGAGCGTTTAGAAGTGGGAAACAGGCTTCAATTTCATCTCTATGAGCTAGCTCAGGGGAAGCACAAAGACATTACCTCCTTCATGCAGCACAGCAAGCCAGGTCTCCACACAGCGCGTCCACAGCTATGCACCTATTCGTTGCTGCTTTATTAAATGCCTCCCCGCACACACTGGGCCACAGTCCCACAGACACAGTGCCCGCACAGCAAGGTTGGTCAGGCTGTTTGGCCCACCCTACCTCACACACAATGGAGGGCCCTGTACTCGTTGTGCGTGCAGAGAAGCACATGGTGGAACAGAGCTGGTGGCCTTTGTAGTGCTTTGCTTAAGAGCAGCAAGGCAGGTCTGCTGTTATCTCCGGGGCAGTTTGGAGCACTGCTCTGCTCCACGCACCAGCTCAGTGTCTCCGCAATAACAGTAACACATAAAAGAAGGAAAGACGCCGGCTTTGTTTGGTTTGGGTTTAAGATCAACTGATGCCACTCGGGAGAAAGTGCGAGGAAGTGACGGTCATGGCACCTACCACAACGACCCAGGCGAAGCCGCGGTTACACGGACGCGCACACACAACAGGAGACCAACTCCAACTCCCTGCACGCTGCGCCTCGCCGGGACCAGCTCCTGGCCGTTCCCCGCGGCTCGCCGTCCCTTCTCAGCCCTCTCCACCGGTTCCCACCTCCGGCTGCGGCGATACGACCCCGAGCTGCAGCGGACAAGGAAGGAGAAAGCCCCGCACTCGCCGCGGCCCCTCATAGCCCGGCCGGCGGCCGGAGCGAGGCGGCGCAGGGGCAGCGGGGCAGCGCCCCTGGCGGTGGTGAAGCGTTTCGCAACGGCGTCTGCAGCCCTCGAGCGGGGTCCGGAGCCGGGGCTCGGGGTCCTGCGGGAGCCGCCCCCCGCCTCCAGCCGGGCCGGGTCACGCTGTGCACCGCGCCCGTAAGCGAGTTCTGTATGGGGATGGAGCTGAAACTGCCAGGAAGGAAAACACTGCAGCTCCTTCACGGTACCTGGTGCCTGCTGTGGCCCTTCGGGACGTCCCCGGTATGAAGGAACCCACTGTCACCTCAGAGGCGATGGTGGCACTGGTGGTCCACACGTTAGGGTTATGGGTGTTGCAGGTTTGGGGTTTGCAATAGTCCCATCGGATCCTTGGGAAAAACGAGTGGGCACCGGAAACGTGAAGGCAAACATGGATCAAAATCTGGGATTCAAACACATTTACTCTGCAGGGCAATGCTCTGGCCAGGGTACAGAGCTAAGGTAGCACGGCCAATGATGGAGGAGTCTTGAAACAGCAACACAGCATTAACTAAGCCCAAAAGCATTAAAGCCCTGAGACAGTTTCCAGCATAAAACCCAAGATATCTCTTCTTATATCAACAACATGCATTTGTTACATAAAATCATTTTCCCTTTTCTTTAAACAGAGTGGGGGAAGGGAGGTTAAAATATAGCTCAAATGGCTTAAAACATAGCTCCTACTTCCAGTGCTCATTACCAGAATTATACTTTTCGTGTCTGGCTGTACAGTATGATAGATGGAATTTTTTTCCTACTTCCTGCAAAACAACATTTTCTTATTCAACTGCCTTTTAGCAATGGGTATAATCATAATCCCAAGTGACATATTCAGTGAGAGCAACTGACTACTTTCTCTCTCTCCAGCACTTTATTTCTAGAGATGCTGTGTTTAATTAGCTTCGCAGTAGTCAGAGGAGCAAACAGGTCACCTCTATGTCAAATCTGTGATAGTCATCTTCCTCACTGCCACCCCCATCCCCTTCACTTATTTTCCTGTTTTGCTTTTGTTTTCCATGCTACAAGTAAGGTCATTAGTGCCAGATAGCTTGGGGGGTTTATGTGATACATTCCTGAATATCTGCACTTTGGGGAAGGGAGTGAAACAAACTGGGAACTCCAGCACACAACATCTGTGTGAGGAAGGGAACATTTGATGCACATTCTATAGTCAAACAGCATGTCACTAGAACTCCTGAACAGATGATGTAAGTGCAGCAGAACACTGAGAATTAGGAGCCAATATTAATTTTATCTTGTCTGGATTCCAAAATCTGCAGGGTTACCTAAAGCCATCTATACCAACTCACCTTCTTTTTTCTCTTTCTGCAGATAGACACTGGATTTGCCACGTCCTGTGAGAATCTGCATTGGAGTAACATTCCAGTAACATCAGTGCCACAAGACTACACCAAAATCCACAGCCTTTAAAATAGACCTGCCACAAACGTTGAGTCACAAGGAAGCATATACAAGGGGCAATTACATGTAAAATACTGCTTTTTGATACTTTGCCTGAAATGGAGCAAGCAGGCAGAGGATAGGAACAGGATGTATTTTCAAATTTAAGCTGCCCATAAACCACAGAGCTTCTTACTTCTGTGTGAAGTAGTTTGTAATCCGTGACATTGTGGGAAGGCCTCAGTGACTCAAGTCCGACCTAGATCACGACCAGGGTCATGTGTCTTTGCCTGTGCTTCAACTGCCCCATTTTCTAATTTAGATAGCAATCCTCTTGTGCAGTAGGATCCACATGCAAATCTATTACAGGTTTGAAATCAGCTAATACTCTTGAAAGAAAAGCGACATTTTATAATATTTGCAAGTCACCAATGTCTTTTTCAATTTCAGTACTCTTTGGCTGTCATTACTAACCATGATAGGCATATTGCACACGTTACAGCTTTGTATGTTACGTCTGTAATTTCACTACCGCTACGTTATGTAGAAGCTAAGTTTGGTATGTATTTATATAAATAGCTGAGAAAGGTATGCAAATAATTTGTATTTTTATAAAAGTTTTTAAGTGGGATTTGGGATTTGACAATCTTGGAAATAAGCAACCAACCTCAGCTGCTGGTACAGACAGATCTCCACGGATCTCAAGGCAGTCACGCTAACTTACACAAGCTGTCTCTCTGGCCCCCGTATCTCTGTTTATCCACTGAGCAGTAACTGCATAGGCCGTAACAGATGTGAACTGCTCCTGCAGTGCCTGATGCACCTCATTTAGCAGGTTATATCTGAAACCTTTTCAGAAAATTTAGGGAAAATTTTCTCTCAGATGGTTCTACAACCTTTTTATATGCACTTCAGTGAACCATCTCCTGCAGAATTTCCTACACTTGGGTTTTTTTGTTGGTTTTCTATCAAGAAAGGTTAGTCTTTCTGCATTGTGTTAACTTTTCATTTGACTCCTTGTCTCCATCTCTTTGAGGATGTTTGTTCTGCTGTCATAAAACTCAAATCTGTATTTTTCACTATTAAATAAACTTAATAGTCTCCACTATATGGCAATAAGAAAAGTGTCTTCCTGTGAAGGTTGCATGTTAAAGCATGGTTGGGGTGCTTATTGCCTGAAAGAGGGCTAATGTATGATGCATCTCAAGAAAGCTGTATGGGACTGCTGGCATACATGAGCCCAGGTACCCACAGGCTATAATCAGTACCAAGGACTCTGGCCTCTTCCAACATACTGGCATTTATACGCAAGATAAATTGAGACCTCAGTAACCCAGGGAATTCTCTGAGATTTAGGATTCAGGGAAAGAAGGTCTGAAAGGGGCTTAAGTCAGACAATGAACTTCCTGTGCAACACCCACCTTATAAAAAATACACAATGATGTCTTTGAACCATTGTTGTTTTTTTTCACATTCTTCCAGCTCACATAGGCTGATGAGGTAGGCTGATGTGATATGTACATGAAATGTACTAGCAAGTAACAGGAAATATGCCTTTCTGATGATCCACAATAGGTACAAATCATTCCACTTCATCCTTACATAGTCTCAATGCAGGCAAAACTCCAGAAAATCATTCTTCTAGCTCTGTTGGTCCCTGCTTTGTTAAGCAAGACAGTCAGTGCACACAGTCATCATATTAAACTGTACCAGGAAAGAAGGTTTGAAATACCTTTGACTGTTCCAGCACTAGCCAAAAATAATGGCAGGATTTACACAGAAGCCTTGGAGGTTTAACAGATTAGTTCCTGTGATATTGGTGCTGCAACTTTAGAGTACTCTTGGTGGCCAAACCACTTAATTTACAATCATTTATGCATGTAGTGTAAGAAGACAGTAAATGCAATGAAGACATACTCCTCTTAAACAGACCATCTAAACAGGAGACTGAGAGACTGCAAGTGACATGAACAAAGAAGTATTTCAAAAATTGCAGTGTTCTGCTTCATTCTTAGCTGCAAGTAATTGTACCAGTGCAACTGGAATTGTAATTGTACCAAGGAGGGAAGGGCCAAGCTCAATACATTTACATTTACAGACACCTCACCAACCTTTCTTAATGCCAACAGTTGAAGTGGTGGCATTTTTAAACATAAAATGCATATTGTTTACATGCTTGGTAGGGTCAGACTGGTTCAGCAGTTGTTCAATGATTCTCAGCTCAAGCTCTAGCTACAGCCAGAAACATTATTCAGTAATTAAATCTTGCTATTCCTAACATTTTAGAGATGCTGTATTGCATTATGTGTATTTAACCTTCCACTCTGCAAATTATTCACCACTTGACAGGCCCATTTATAAAAAGTATAAAAAAAAGTATAAACAGAACATTACAAAACATGGTTTATTCTTTAAGGAATTAAATGAAAAGTGGGGCATGAATTGTATTAAACTGAATATCCAAGGTTCTCTTTCTTAGTGTGCTGTGCTTGAGAATCAAGCTACAACTGTTGTCAAAATCTGTGAAGTCATTCTTCCCAAAAAGGTGGCAAAAACCAGTGGGTTTGAAGTTAAGCAAGATAAATCTGCGTCTTTGTGTTCAAGTAACTGGAGAGCTGAAGATTTACATCAAAGGAGGAACAGGAGTTGTAGACATAGTTCTGCAGCACAAGTTGCGCTTCCAGCCCAACTGAAATAAACATTTTCTTAAAATATTTATTTTTTCTGGATTTTTGGCACAAGGTATGTTTTGTACATGGGAGCAATAGCTAGGCAATTTGCTGTCATTTGTCACTGTTAGTTGTTTTCAGAGGACTAACATGGTGCAGCAGACAAAGCATTAAACCAGGACACAGAATGCCAGTGCTCTCTTTGTGGCTTTTTCACAATGATTTGCAAGAACAGATAAACCTCACATGTACTAGATTTCCCCAACGTAGTGGGGTAAAGTTTGGTCTAAATACAACCAATTGGACAGGGCTTTCAAAAACACCTAGGGATAGAAAGCTCTCTCCCTCTGCTCCAACACATAGCAAGCTAGTTAAAGAAAATACCAAATTGAGATGAGCTGTGTAGTGGGAAGAAAACAAGCATATGTTTTGGTCAGTAATTTATAGAAAGTTTATGTTACATCTAGCCAAGTTCTGGATGTCACCTTCTCTGACATTCGTATGAAATTACTTTATTTACTACCTAACTTGGCCCAGAAAGACACTTCTGTCGTAAACATAAGCTCTGGCAATTGCCCCTGCTAGTTCAAAACTGTCTTTAAATTACAGTTTAATGAACTGACCGTGACACTGAAAAGGGCAGAAGAGAATTATCAACATGCTGAACTGTTATGTGATATGTAACTCTTATTTTAGGGCACAGGAGCAGAAATGAATGGAGATGAAGAGAGAAGTGATCTGCCAAGCACTCCTTCTATGTTAGGAAATTGGGTCAAGACTTCTTTTACTGCATACCTACACAACGCCTCACATAAAAAGGCACTGGCCCACGGCTGGGACATTTCAGCAGTGCTGAAATATAAAAGACCCCAAAAAAGTAGTGTTTTTTTTTTATTATTATTTCATAGCCATCTCTTACAATCAGAGATGAAAGATAATAATGATTTCATAGACTCATCTCTAGCAGTGTTCAAATTTAGCTCCAGCTGAGATCCAGATGAGGGAAATGAGCTGTGTATCCCCTTTTACAGATTCTTCTAATTGGAAACCACTGTAGTCACGTAGCCTGACTTCCAGAAGAAAAAAATATCTACTACTCATTCTCACATCAATGGCATCTACCCATAACTTTGACCTCAAGTTAAACAATAATGTCCAGTGAATGACTGACCTCAGCATATTAGGGGGGAATAGGAAACTGCTTCAGAAGGCTTAAGAAAGGTTGGATGATCATCCTTGAAGTACCTTCCAACCTGGGATTCTATGACTCTGTGATTATATTCCAAGACATATAATACAAGCATCTGAGATCTTGAGCATGTGCATTAATGTTGTCCTTTACCAGATGGAAGACAGAAGAGAGGATGCTTTGAAAAAATATATTTCATACTTTGCATTTTCCTTCTTTAGGACTGACTCATCTCAGTGCATTTGAACAGAAGAAAGATGAACAAAGCTTGATGAGGCAAGGATCCCTGCAGAGACAAGGTGATTATGGAAAAAGTCAAGTGAAAAAATCAGAATCAAAAGAGATTAAGGCAATTGTTTTGACCAAATTATCCAAATCATATTAAGGCCTGATCCTACAACCTCTCACCTGCAGTAGGTTTCTGTGCTTTACATCACTTTGCAAGCATGCAAAAGAGTGAATCGAGGCATTCAGATTTCTTGTCTTATGCCCATAGTAAATATCTGGAAATGGCAGTGAGAGAACAAAGATTATCAGTATCATAACTAAACATTTGTATGTATAAAACTGTAGTTAAATATTTGCATTTGAATCAGTTGTCCTTATTCATGAATACTGTTCATATATTCATGTATCTTTTTATAAAATAGCAAACAAATGCTGTTTTCTTCCTTTCCAGTAAGATACCTGTGAACAAGTTACTTTAGACATGCATGTGTAATAGCAGATGGCAAGTATTATTATCCCTACACTTCTAACAGTTATAGAAAAGAAAAAAGTCATATGCACATCAAACTATGGTTTATTTTATATGTAAACACAATTAAAAATCAGTAAAATGAATCTGTTAACCTCTTTGAGCAATGGAAAATATTATCTTCCATCCAGTCACATACACAATGCAGAGCTATTGGATTCTGCATCATTAAAATGAATCCAAAAGACATAAAGTCAATTCCTTCATATACAACAAAATTACCACTAAACAAAGCAACACTACATCAGAAATCAGGGCAACATCCCCAAAAGTAAAAGCAACAAGAAATTCATTGTTAAAGAAATGTATAAGATTGCCCATAAGTTCTGGAAACATCATGGGTTTTTAAAAAACTAGCCTGCTCATACAGCTTTTTAATAGCTTGGGGTGCTTAAGGCATTCAAATGATCTTTTCTACTCGGCATTTAATTAATGTAAAAGCTTTTGGAGGGACAAAAATGTTTTGAAGTGGGTACTATTTTCATAAAATCTAAGTCTGGCTGATAAGCCTACAGGAATCTTTTCTCATATTCTTTATGAAACATAGCACAGAATTTTTCTAAAGGCTTCTGGAGTTAATGTGAAGTTGATACTGTTCACTACGATACAGTACTTAGTTTTTTAAGAAAGAAATTAAATAGTCTGAAATTTAAGCAATTCAGATTTTTTTTTTTTTTTTTTTATCGTTTTTATATTTTTTGAGAGGACAGACCACTTTCTCTTCCTTAAGGTTTTAACACTTCGTAGACATTGCGGCTATTACTCGTAAAGGCTTAATTCTTCTTTTGTTTACCACAAGGTGAACCATAGGCAATTTCACTTAAATACTTTGATTTCTACAAGGGATATCAAATTCATTTCTAGTTACCACTATTGTAGGTCCTCATCTTGCATCACATGAGACTGGGTCCAAAACAGTAGCTATGTTCACCCAGTGCTGAGACTGGAGATAGCATGTCGATTCAAAACTACACTATTCTGTGTTCATTTACCAGTTTGGGCTGCCACAAACTTCTTCATGGTACCCTGTTTTGGGAAACCTGGTCTGAATGAACCTTTCCCAAGGACTAGCATTAATGCATAAACCAGGTATTTGTAGTGACCGACTGTAATCTCTGCTGGTGTGGACACCAAGCGGTGTGGCAAGACATCTGTGATGGCTGAATTTTGGTTTTCATTTCATGAGCTTCTCTACTCTCAGCCACACAGAAAAGACTGTATGTACTAGTACATATTTTACACAGAAATCCAGTCAGGACATACAACATTCTTGCATCTGGCTATGAAGGTGAATAGGAGGCACTGGTGATGGAAGTGGAAAATAGCCTAGAGCAGACTCCTGATGTCCAGAGATAAGGAAATACTGCTCCAGATACCAATATGAATATATCATAAAATTTCATTGACACATAAATCTCCAGCAGTGCAATGTAATTTGGTTCAGTGTGTTTATTTTCCTAAACAAAAAAAGGTAAGTTTGGTAAAAAACAGTCTATGACACAATTAACAATTCAAAAGACTGGTAACATGAAAGTGCTTTGTATTTTTATTGGCTCAACAAACAAAAGACTCCCTTTGAGTTTCATGAGAACTCTGGGTTATCAGTCCGAAGCTGAGTTAAATTAGAAGTGACTTGGAGCTGCTGCCATCTGTTTGAGTGTGTGGTGGCTTGTGCTACATGAGGTAATATATTTTAGCAGACAGATGGGCAGAAATATGCAGGCCTTAGTCATTCAGCACCCTTGTTAGCAATCTAAATAGAGAGATCAGGAACATAGAAGGCATAGGAGCGAATTTCTTTGTAATTCCTTGACAACGTTCTCCACATCATGCTTTTGTCCTCTTTCAAGGCCTCTGTTACCTATATTGTGTGGCTAAGAAAAGCATTGTTCTTTCTGGGTACTGTCAATCTTTGTCCTTTCTCTTGCTCTAAAATGACATTTCCAAAAAACCCAAACAAACCACATTTCTGTTCATGCCTTCAGGTGTTAAAACCCACACATTTTTTTTTCCTGGACTGAATGTCACAGCAGTTAAATAATGATGATGTGAAAGAACACTGCCATATCAATTATGATTTAATTCTCTTTTCCCTCTTTTCTCCTGCCCAGTGCAGCCTTTCAGGTCTGAAGTCACCAATTCTTCTACAACGCAAAAGACTCCAAGCTTTACTGACAAGGAAACTATTGTTTAAAGGACAACTGCATCAAAAATTAATACATTTCTTGTAAAGACTGCTTGATTGTAAGGAATGTCTTACTTCATGCCCAGAAAAATTCTTTTCCCATACTAGGTAGTCTAATGAAAAGGAACTGTTTTCAGCAAGAAAAGAGGAAAAGGGAATAGAACACTGCACAGGGATTAACGAGGCACCAGTGAAGTATTGTAGCTAAACTCAGCTTTTGTATGCTCTTTCCCTCTCAGTGCATCAGTTTCCCCATCTACAACTGGCAGTCATTAATTCACACAAGCTGTCATCAAATTCTCAGAGTCAATGCCGTATCTTTTGGGTTTCTAAACATCTTATCACTTTCTTGTATTTCATCACGCCTCAAATTAGATGGTAAGATTTTGGAGCAAGATTACCTTTTAATCTTCAAAGCATTTACTACATTTTCAGAAATATATGGTTTCATTAAAAAATGTCCATCTGAGGAAAGTCAAGGTAAAACCAGTCACTCAACATTACAAAATGCCAACATAAAGGCTTCACATAGCCTTATTTTTTTATCAAATCCACCTTTCCTGGATCCTGTGCCTGTACTTTTAATAAAGACCAGAAAATGTGGTCTCTTCCTGAAATACTTCACATTGCTCATCCAGAAAGTGTATACAGTAGGTGTACCAAAACCAAACATGATAAGATTAATTGAAGATTTCAGCACTATGCATAGAACAAGGGCACAGCGTCAGTGGTTCCTTACAAATGTCCACATGGAAATTGGCTTTGTATTTCTGACCAATGCAACTGTTAGTGAAGTGTGATCAAAAGAAAATAAGCCACATAACCAAAGTACCAGACCTTGGAAATGGAACTACAGAACCTTTTAACGTATCTAAAATAAAACATGTCTTTCATTGTAATTCTGAGATTAATATATCTTACTGAATGACCAGCATAAATAATGCATAGAACATCTCTTGTCTAGCAGTTCATCAAGATAATACGAAATAATTTACAAAGTTTCAAAACTGGCAGAAGACCCTAGATTAATGGTATTAAAGTCCCTCTGAAGACTCTTCCACTTTCTGGGAGGTGAGCAACAGAAAGCAGAAGATTAGGAGGAACTTCAGTAGAACAGGGTGCAGGGGTTGGATTAATAGCTTTAAAAGGTGCACAGCTTTGTAGCAAATACTGACTTTGACTGGTGAGAATTAACTCTGCACAAGAAAGTACAACATAAAATAGCACTCATGAGGGTGACAGATGAATGAACTAATACCCCATCATGGTGCTCTGAGATCATGAACTAACCACCTTTTATCCAAAATCTCAAACAAAAGCAGACTGATTATGCTCTTTAATCTCAGTAGTACTAGTCTCTACAGGAAACCTTTAGCCCGTAAAGCTTAAGGCTGATTCCACTCTGAGTAATCATATTCTGCCTACAGTAATTATGTTCCCTTTGCAGTTTCACATGGAACTGATGTCCGCCCACTTGCTACTCTGAACTATGTCATTGCTGTGCAATTGCTGTGAGTAGCTGAGGAGGTGCTGGAGTGGGAGCGGTAACCTGGGGCAAGAGGAAGCTGCCACATATGGTGTCCACATGGTGTCAAACCATTGCCCTTCCAACTGACCCAGAGTCTGTACTGTGGCAGGCCACTCTGCTGAAGGATGTGTTATAGTACCTGAGCCCACAATAAGTCTTCCTTGGAGATAATTCCACTTACCTAAGTGCACTATTTACCAAGTGTAATAAGGCCGGTAGTTAAATGTAGCGGCAGAGTCCTTTGTTGTACAGAGCAATAATAACGGAGCACTAAATACACAAAAAGCTTGAAAATACACCAAAATGGCAATATCTTCTCTATTCTTAATGTGGGCCCACTGTCATTAAAGGCTTAGATCAAAAGCAATATGAGTTAATGGATGTTTCAGCAGTTATCAGAGCAACCTTAAGCACTGTTATTCTGCCTCATCAGTTTAGTCTACTCTCAAAAAAGCTCAGCTGAAGCATTGCATCAGCATGAAATTCAGCAAGTGCATTAAACATAAGCCCTAAAACGATGTTATTATTCTACTTTCGCTGTGGAAACTGAATGACTGGACAGTATAAGTATTGGTTACTAGAACTGCCTGTGCAACAAACAATGCTTCTGTCTTCCTCAAGGAAAAAATAGCATCTGTTCTGCAGGCATTTCCTGAGTAAGGAGGGATTTAGATTTCATAAAGAGAAGAAATCTTTCACTCAGAAAATGATCAGGTACCCATAATAAGAACTCCCTAGACATCACTTTGTAAAATACAGCAATGTCTGGCTTGTTGCAAAGTAATCTATGAGCTCCTTCCCATGCTTCTCTGAACAGCATTTGGACACAAATCATGTGGAAGATCCATGTTTTGAGCACACCGTGTATACATCAGCTTACTCACTATTACATCTAACCCAATAACTCCGCCCTCCTCCTTTTCATGTTCCTCAGCAGATTGTGTCACTTCTCTCACAGATTTCTATCTTGCTTTTACAACACTGATTGTTGCTTAGAATCCTGTCTGCCTAACTGGTAGTTACTCCTAAAATCTGCTCTGTGCTGCTTTTGCTAAGCACTGAATTTTTTGCTTTATCCTTGAAAAACCTAATAGGACATTACCTAAAATTATGAAAAAAAAAAATATACATAGAACCTTGATTCTAATCATTAACTGTCCATAAATTATTTTCTACAATTAAAATATTTTCTTTTCTCTGATTCATTTAGGCATATCTGACCAGTTCTTCTGTTTCGTTCCTGGCTTTTTGGTGCTTGCTGCAAGCTGAGGCTGTTTTGAGTACTCAGTGTGTAAATAGCCTGATTGCACTCTGTGGGCCCAAGTATTCAGATACAAACCCATGGTTTGGCACCTCCTTGGTCTGAGTGCCCTTCCTGCATGTATTCAAGAGATCAACAAAGGTTTTCGTTGGCTTTTGTCCCAAGATACTTCTGCTGGTGATGAACATAGGTCTACATCTGTCTCTTGTGTTGATGGGATCTAAGAATAAAATCTAATTTTAGTAGTACAAGATAACAAGAGACAGAAATCAGCAAAGCTGAATAAGAAGCTGAGTAGTAGATACAAGTAAAGAAAAGAGATAAAAAAAAATCCCACATGAATCAGATCTCTTTGTTATTTCAGCAGCTGTCTCCAATTTACCACTATGAATAATAAATCAATTGCAAAAACTAAACATTCAAGATTTTTATTAAATAGTACCTATCACAAGTTATTAAATATTATTCTGTTACAATTACTAGCCCTTACAAGACATTATTCTCCTTCCCTCTTTTTCTCCTTTCTCCTTTAGAAATTCTTCATCTAAATCACCATTTGGTTTCTTACGTTTTCCTATTTTCATTCTGCTTCCTTTTCAAGGCAGTTAATATTCAAAGTAGCTGATCAATTCTTTTGTATTGCAGTGGGACTTCAGCATTGGCTGCTGGGCCATGTTACTGCTGGTCTTTTAAATCACATGCTGGTCTGGGGCTGTGCAAGAAAAATTCACATCTCCCATGGTTAACTTTCGCAGTAGTTGAGAGCCCATATTAAACTGGTCCATTCACTACTTTAAATTTTGCATATACTTTCAGCTGGCACTGCTTATAGATTCTTGTGATGCAACAGGGAGGGAGGTGATCTGCTTTTCTGCTTCTTTAAATGGTTTTAAATGAAGCTCCCCAGGCACCACTGGGATGGGGTGTATTGGAGCCACCCCAACTACCAGCTCTGTTCCTCTCCAGGATCTGTGGCCTGAGCCCAAAGATGAGTCTTGGTGCTCATAAGCTGATGGACACTCAGCTAATAGAATTGAAGACAGAATATACATGTATTCTTGAAATACGGTGTGAATATAATCTCCATATAAGCCTCTTACAGCTTTCAACATCTGTTCTGTTGACTGACATTTTCCCCAATGCTGTATGTTTCATAAATAAATCCTTGAG
The DNA here is from genome assembly GCA_024733675.1 of Psilopsiagon aymara. Lineage (NCBI taxonomy): Eukaryota > Metazoa > Chordata > Aves > Psittaciformes > Psittacidae > Psilopsiagon > Psilopsiagon aymara. The sequence goes on from JANRGW010047303.1 coordinate 59,587, forward strand.
TAAGTTATTAATGTAGAAGTGTAAGTGATGCCTTTTAATGCTGATTGTATACTTTAAAAGGATGCTGATATGAGGAATATTATTCTGTATTTTAAGACCACTTGTTGGCCAAGAATATCTGTGTTTTTCCCTTACCTGAAAAGAGGAGCCCATTCCTTTTATTCATTTCCTGACCTCAGTCATTTTTGCTACTGTAAAGTGCTTCCAGGAAAAATCCTGACCTCACTGAGCACATGGAAGAATTGACTCCAGTATAGCCTGGGTTTCAGGCTTGATCTATGGATTATTTCTGACAGTTTTGCAGTCAGTAATTGGACGAGCATCCACATTGGATAAGCACCAGCCATACTAGTTGAGTTTGCAATCCATATTAATTCTTAGAAAAGAGACATGATTCAATAACATATAACCTGGGTTTGAAAAAGGACCTAAGTACGCAATTCAGGAAACCCACTTCCTATCAGATTTTTCTTTGCTGACTACTAACACGTAGGGACTGCCAGCAATGCATACAGGCCTTCATGTAGGACTTTATTCTGCCTCACCTTTTTTGACTGGTCCTACAAATTGCATAATGTCCAGAGAAGAGATTCTTTGAAGGCAGCTATTTTGCAGATGGTTTCTGCTTCTCATTTCCTGTGGCAGGTGGAATGTTTCTTCCAGTATCTTTTCTTGCTTCTGCTCTTTCTGAAAGGAATGGCATGTTACCAAAAGTGTCTTTCCACATAGCTGCATACTGAAGGACTTAACATAAATTTTATGTTTAAAGTTATGAAAAAAAGATTAATGTTTATTTTATGCATTAAAGTCATAAAACTTTTCACTGAAGGCTTCATCATAACAAAGGTTTTCCAACAGAAGGCCGTAAGTTCTGGTAACAGAACAAGCAAGATGAAGTAAACACCTTAAAGAAGAGATTTTCTCTTGTGCTCTTTCCCAAAGCCTTAGCCCTCTGGCTCAGCCACTGGCCCTCTGCCTTTCACACCATTTCAGCTGTTTCCCAGCTCTCTGAATGCTGCAGCGCGCCTGCCTACGGGGCTTAAATCAAATTTGTGTCTGCCTGGCTTCGAGCAGCAGATGTTTGAAGAGATATAAAATACTTTAATCAAGAAAATGGATCTAGTGCTTATTCACCCACAGGTTTACAGCAACTGCTGCCCAGATCACAAAGGACTGAATAAATCTGGTCTTAGGTGAACTTTGGCCTTTCCTTGGACAGCTAAGGAGA